>JAMQGT020005464.1:0-10907 GCA_024447675.2 Pterophyllum scalare
AACATTAAGAGGAGGGGAAAACTCGGATACAAACATATTCATAAACCTCTCTCCCTGCAGGCCTCGGGCCACCCTGCTGCTGCTGTGCAATCCACTCTTTGCATGGCTGTAAAAATCGGTTTCCACTGCCTCTGTGCCATCTCAGCAACTGTCTCTCCACATAATCAACTCATATCAAAATGCCTTTCCAGCTAGACGGACTCCCACAGTGCCACAGGCCAAAACTCTCAAGTGGAGGCTTGGTGACACGCCACAAACAAAACGATCACCGTTTCAGGCAAAGTAGAAGAAATTTTAAAAAGCTTACTTTTTACCAAAAGAAAAGGAGCACTCTTCTCCTTGGAATAATCATTTCAAAAAAATTTGTTTGCTGAGGTATCATTAACCCTCATTTTTGTAGTGGACTAGGAGTGCAGCTGCACAAAATGAATTTGTCATCAGCTTTAAAGCTTTTTTGGCAGGCTATCCTGGAGCCAGCCAAGGTCCTTGAAGTAGGAAAGGCTTTCCCGCTGCTCGGCTCCTCAGCATCCCAGCAGGTCTGAGGATTAAATTTGCGCCTGCCGTCAAAGTCTCTGGCAGGCCTTAAGGGAGAGCAGTGCTTCTTCAGCTCCCCAAGATATCATTCCCATAGGGCAGGGAGATGAGGGCTTTTTATTGGCAACGGTGGAGCAAGTGGTGTCCTGGTGAGCTGGCATAATGTGACTCCGGGCTTAGAAGAATGCATGCCACTCTTCACTACGCCTCTTTCTTTCTCCCCGAGTCATATCACCCATGCATCACCACCCTCATGCTTCTTCCATTTGGTTTATGTATTTAAATCAGGCTGTATCTATTACCTGCGCGGCAGTCTTCTTCTTTTTCTTTTTCTCTACTTTTTTCGGTGAAAGTCATTTAAAAGAGTCCACAACTTCTCTCATTTACACTCAGGTTTAAATTCACCTCAGATGTGCCGTTTTAATCTCAGGTTTCTTATGCACAGCACAATGTTTTGACTCAGCAGATACAACTGCTTCATAAGGAGAAAATGTATGAGTCATGTGATTTGCATAATCAACTGTAAGGACATACAAGAAAATCAAAGCGACCTGCACTTCAAGTCTCAAATGTCCGAAACTGACGTTAGCAGTTGCACGAGGAAGCATAAACTATGACTCACAACACAACTTTGCTTTTTTTCACCTTTTCAATAAGGGCACTCCATCATCAAAAATCAAGAAAAGCATTTTTTCTACCTTCCACAGTAGCCTCATTATGTTTTTTGTACTGTTGGAAATTTATTACACAATTTAGAACATTTGCTGGTTGCAGTTGATTTGGAAAGTCAGACAAAGTAGTCGCTAACAGTGGCATAACGGCCTGTATGGCCCTGGGAATTTAAGCCATATTAAACGGGAGTTGCGATGCTCTTCTTTGCTTTTTGTCACATATATGGTGTTACAATAGCGGAGACTCACATTAAACATGACCGAGGTTGCTGTGAGAGACAGCTGGCTTAAAGGGAGGGTGCCATCATGCTTAGCCAAACTGAACTGGGAACCTGTTGCTTTGCATTGCTCGTGGTGCCTGCATTGAAAATTTGAGAAAAGAGCAAGGGTTTCACATGCATGCATTAAAGCAATGCATACATGTGAATCATAACTTTAGAAAGAGGAGCTTAAATTGTTTAATAATTTTTAGTACCCAAGACTTTATACTAATTCTGCTACCAGCAGGCAGCTGTTCGTCTAAATCAGAACCAAAAATTCCCAGGGGAACACTGTTGTCAACGCAAAGTGATAATTAACTTTTGTATTTCTTTTTCAGTAAATACGTGCTGATTTTCCAACAAAAGATTATTTTTAATTTTAGTTTAACTTACATCTTAATCCATTTTCTCCTGTCTCAGGTCAACCTCTCACCTCAGGGTCCGCAGAGTTTCTAAAACCTGCTTTGTTAAGAGCAGCCTGTTCCTTTGCAGAGCCACTCCAATTATGTAGAAATTCAAGGATTATCACGCACTGCTTTGAGATCACTGCCTACTGTTCCTTCGACTGGCCTCCCGCAAACAAATCTTGGGAGAGTGTTTGTGGGAGGGTTAATGAATTTAGATCAGTGTTTGCTGCAAACACAGCCTCGCCATCCGTCGCAGTGGCCTTGAAGTCGTCAGACTCGAGGTCAGATTTGGGTCGTCGCCAAGACAATGCAGCTGATTAGGATGGCAAACACCAGAGACTGTGGAACTGAGTCTCAAAGTCAGACAGTGGCTAAATGCTAAACTACAATCCACAATAATAAAGCCACAAGGCACTGGTGAAACAGAGAGACACACATGTAGAATTGAAGGTGTACTGAAACTCCATTATAACTAAATTAAAACGGGTTCCTACTAAAGTAGGAAAGATTTTACTGTCATCAGCTTACAGGATACATCACTATATCTGAACATTAACTAAAATGAACAAGTGACCTGGATACAAAATTACCCTTTAAAATCAAATCAAAATCCAACTTTGCCCCTGAGCTTAGATAAAGTCTAAGTGATGATGGTTGTGACAAATTTAAGATTTTTATACCATCTCTCATTGCTCTGTGGTTGCTCCCAAAATGGCTCATGGTTCCATTTTAATTCATGCAGTTCCTGATGGAAAAACCCATTGAACTCTTAGTATTCATGCTATGTATTATTAAATCTTACAAAGTTGAAAAATCAATCACAAAAGTAACCATTATGCCACAGTCATGTTTCCGTGGAAGGAACCAACTTGTCCGTAAACACTTGCTAATTGACCACCGAATGATTGTGACTCAAACTGAAACGGAGGCCTGTCACCTTTCGAATAAAAGTTGCGCCTCTCCAGTACAACCAACATGCTTTAAAAGGTGCAACTTTTATTGTCCTTTTCAGGTTTGCATCACACTCTTCACAGATTCACAGCCACTTAGCAAGTAGTTGGTGAGCTTTTGCAGACAGGTCAGCATCTTCCATGCAAACCACACCCAAACTGCTGCAATCTGCTAGCAACCAAAGCAATCACAATGATTTTTTTTTTTTTGGTGCAGCACACTAAACCTCTTTGCTACTAATTTCATGTAGGGACAGCAAGCAACACGTTTTTCCCTAGTGACTGGTGACTGTCAGGTGGTTGACAACCACAATTTTTATTTATTTATTTTTACATGCAATGCATAGGCTACAGATTTTTACAGGTGGAGAATGTGAAGAATCACTGGTAATGATAATAAATGCTCATATTCATCTAGATGTTTCCGTCAAAAGAGCAGCATGCGGCTCTGGAGCTGCAGGTTCATGACCCCTGGGTTAAACCCATCCCTGACAGCTTGTGTTTCACAGCTGAGAATCCAGACAAGGATATTAGACACTGTCCTGGCTGAGAGGAAGGCCTTTATAACATGTTGGCCCATAAAGACAACCAAATGTGATAAATCAGAACTACATACAAGTCTGTTTTGGGACCAAAATTTCATTATTTTCTTCCGCTCTTGGATACCTCTGTGTGGCTGTTGGAGACTTACTTGTCATGCACAGGGCTGTCCATGTTCAGAGCAGATTCACTTCACATTTACACAGGGATAAATAGCATTTTCTGAGGAAGCCAGCTCTTATTTGAGAAGCAGGAATGGCAATTTGTGCCCATCATGCAACACTAATTTATAATGACACCCCTGGAAATGCTGCTTCTCGTTTCATTTGCAATGCTAACTTGCCTCCAGACCATGCTAACATGGCTCAACAGTCCGATTCGGAGGGGGCTAATTGCACTGAGGTGGCCAGTAGCAACATGAGAGCCTATAATTGGAGGACATGCTCAGTGTGTGTGAAGAACGATTTGCATATCACTTCCACTGTCTCTGTGAGGTGATGGAACATTATTAGCTGGAACACTTGCAGTGTCCACATTTATTTATCTCTGCCTTACATTTCCTGTGTCTGTTTGCCTGTCTAGACCACGCTGTTAAATTTTATTTATGGTTCTCCAAGTACTCCAAATTCAAGACTAGGATTCTTTTTTGTTGTTGTCAAGATTATGCTTATTTATTCATAATCTTTAGATTAACAACAGTGAATTTTTTTTAAAAAATGGTGGGAAAAATTCAGAAATATAATAAAATAAAAAGCATGACAGAAGAAAAAAAAAACTCCTCACTAAGGGATGGGGAATATCAAAAACGCTTATTTTACTGCTACAATAATCTACATAGAGAAGTTCTTGTGTTACAGCCTTATAGCACTGTAATAATGAAATATGAGAAACAGCAGTACTACTGGGTGCTGTGCGTAAATTGCAAGTGTGCACTGTTGCATATCTATGTGCACGTGCAGCTACATGTGTGTGTGTGAGGGGGGGGGGACAGGCAACACGCCGTTTGGGTTCATTGTTTATAAGCCTGATTGCCTGGTGCTGTGCTGGAGCCTCCAGGTCCCGGCTTTCAGGGACCAGTGATGCCAGTTGCCAGACGGCAGCATCTGAAGCATTCCACTGTTGCGGTAGCTTGGGTCTCCTTGGTAATCTTACTGACACACCGTCCAGTGTGTTGTGCAGTGAGTGGCGCTCATACGGTAGTGTTGATCTACAGTTCCTGGTTTTTGTGGGCGCACTGTCCTCTTTACACTGTCCAAATGAATCCTGTCACTGCTTCCGTGCATTCATTAATGTCACAGTTCCACAGATATTGGAACGTATCCCAGCCTAGACCGTCCTGTAACACAACCTCAATTTGGTCAGACCAGCAGAGGATGAAGAAGCAGGCTACTTTGGAGTTGAGAAACTGAATTATCAGGGAAATTGCACACTTGGCACTAAGTCGTGTTCTTCCGGAGAGCAAAGGAGGAGGAGAAACAGATTTGGAGGATTATTGGAATAAAGATCCAGGGGAGTTTTGCTCAAAACTTTGCACCATGACCTGTACTGAAGGAATCCTTCCCAACAGTTCTCTGAAAAGAGCAGCACGAGTAACTACAGTAACTACTCCCTTAATATTTTCTAGAACCATCCCATCTGCCAGTATATTTAAAAAAACAACAACAACAACAACAGGAGTTTTCTGCCACTGCAGAGGAACATTTCATATTCATCAAAGCTATTTATCCAGCTTTGGTGATCATATTTGTGAAAACCATGTATCAATCACAGGTTGTGGTTAAAAAAAAAATCTTCCACTATTTATTCTTGCAGTACCAGATGTTATCATATTGCTTGTAATGTCATTGATTTCAAGTTTTTGCTGAAATAAAGCAGAACGTAATTTTGTGCATAAAAAAATTTTACAGTTGGAAAAGAACACATCTATGTCTGAGTGATTGCATGTTGCACTTCAGGGAGCAAAAGGAGCAGCCTCATTACTTGGCTCTTAAAAAGCAGGAGACTAACTTTCCCTACTCCATTTGAGCGGCCCCCCTTTTTAGACCTTATGAGGCTTGTTAGTGGAGACAATACACCTAGGAGCAGCAGAGTTGTCCAAGGCTCTTCCCCATAGAACAATGAGCCTGTTGTGCTTTCCTCAGGAGTGAGGAGAAGTCCTGGGAGACTGCAGAGGCAGCTGTGGTGGGATCCTGGGACAAGGGCGAGGACTCGAGGAGGAGGAGCGCTGCACAGGGCTTTTTTCTGGGGAGGGTTGGGAGGTTATGGAGTGTAGAGGGCCTGTGTGTTGTGGGAACCCCCGATCTCCCCGCTCAATCCCACCTCCCCCTCCAATCTTTTCTGACTCCAAAAAAGGCCGAAGCGACAGAACTGCCATTTGCAATGCAGATCATGTCCATGAGGAAGGAAAAAAGAAGTCGGGAATCAATGGTCCTGTATCAATCTGCTGACTGCTAATGTCCTCCACATTCTGATTCTTGACCCCTTCCCTGCCGTTCCCCAGGCAAACCGCCATTGTCCCTCTTGGGCCCCACCTTTCTCACTCCTCTCCACACTATTGCGCAGCCAAAGATGCCACATTAGGCGAGGAAAATCCACAACTCAAGGTTTCTTTGAAGCGATACGCAGTAAGTGTCATTTAGAAATGTGTTTAGCAGGTTGTGGCCATGACATAATGGGGTTAAAAAAAAAGAAAAGGGTGGAGGAGGGGATAGGGAACAGGGTGGAAAAGTGGGTGAACCAGTCTGTGTTTGTTGAACGCAACATTTAACCCTTGTGGTCATTGTGACACTATCCCAATTTGTGTCACAAATCTGGTCAGAGTGATACGGTAAATCAGTAAAAGAAAAGGAGATTGTCAGGTGACAGCGCTCAGCGACAAAGAGGAGGAGGTCTGAAATCCGTGCCCAGATGCCCGTCACACCTGAGCAACGCTTGTTGGGGAAACCGCCTTATTATTTTTCCATGAAGCTGAACCAACGGCTTCATCGACCCTTTAAATAAAAACAAGTAACTAATCAGAACCCCCCCCCCACGTCCCTTTCATCAACACATTGTACTTTTAATGGAGCACCTCAGAAATAAACATTGAAGCACTGCAGTCCATTTTAATGCTCCCAGACAAACTGTTTAATTTATTATTTAATCAGCCCTGCTTATTCCCTAAAGCATCCAGATGCTAACAAGCGAACACGAAATACAGCCGAGTGTCGTTCTCATCTGTTCCGGCCAAACAGAAATGCATAAAATTAGCCAACGTGCAGTCTTTATGGTAAGCTTCCCAGCTATTTCTAGCCATTAGTGATTTGCTTTGAAGCAGCAAACAGCTTCCAAGCTCTTGACCTTAAGGGAGGGGTGAGGAAGGGGGGGGGACTAGTGAGGGAGTAAATTGGCTGAGATGTGATTCAGGAGCCAAAAGTTCAGCATGTACAGGGCAGTTGGCCTCAGACTATTCATTATGCCGCAAGATTGAGATGGAGGGTCATCCTTGGCTCTCATTTGGAGGAGCACAACTGAAAAAAAAGAAGAAAAAAAAAGGAACACATGTGGATGTTCTGACCCTTCAACCCGCTCAGGGACTTAAAATCATAATATCGCCTCAAGGTAATGAGGGAACCTGGACCATTTTGTTGTTGCGCTGTGCTTTTGTGTCAACTGCACATGTGGATGACATTTTATTTACTGGAAAGTTGCATGGCACAGTTTGAAGTGCACACACTCATTTGTATTCCCACCCTGTTCAGTTTGGGGGGAAAAATAAGAGCACGAAGTTGCTTGTGTGTGTATTGTAAGGGCATGCTCCACTCATCAAGAGTACTTTTCCCATCTACTTTTACACACTCTCTCCAGCCCATAGTGCATATGCATGACTTCCAAAACAGGCTACTCCTGCATAAAAATGCTATACAGTGGATTATCTACCACTGAATGGTATGATTTGAAAGCCAATCTGTCAGTTCTCCCTGTCCATGAAAAGCCTGTTCAGTCCTGTTGCCTGCTGTTTATTTATGAGCAGCTCTAGGCCCAGCGTTTTTAATCATTCATGAAACTTCGACGGGCCGCAAAAGAAGTCAACACCATGCTGGATCCTTATCCCAACCGATAGTGGGGGGAAAAAAATATACCCAATTTTCTCTGAGACTGTAACATGAAAATAAAGTAAAAAAATATGGGAGGATTTTGAAGAAAATCTATAAGCACCAACCATGGATTCGTGCTGAGCCATTACTGTTTGTGTCTTGCTTTGTTTGGCTTCATTATTTTACTCACAAAAACAATTGAGGATTGATAAGTATCCGATGTGGAATAATTCGACATTCAACTCTTATTCCATTCTCTATAACCTGTCAGATAGCACTACCCACCACTCCAGCCTTCATTCTCATTAAGTGAAAAGAATTTACAACGGGGAGGAGACCAAATTGAAACATTCCTTAAAGGCCAGTGACAGACCAGCCAAAATATAAATAAATAAAAATGACCACTGCAAATCAAATTAAAAATGTTGGCATATTTACCACTGAGCCCAAACAGATGCTGAAAGCGGAAAATAACAACTTGATGAACAGGGAATAATGTCTCTGTTTTGTTTGACCTCAGCACAGATATTTGAAACCACATTTGTAATTTTTTTTTTTTTTTTTTTTTTTACAAAGAGAAAGGGAAGATCAGGCGTGGGTCACTGTGGGAATTTCAAATTAGCTTTTGGCAAATGGAGGCTCGTAGGAGGGAAGAAGGGGCAGTGTTAAGAATTATGTACATATTTGTGTGTGTGTGTGTGTGTGTGTGTGTGTGTGTGTGTGTGTGTGTGTGTGTGTGTGTGTGTGTGTGTGTGTGTGTGTGTGTGTGTGTGTGTGTGGTGGGGTCAGCTAAGCTCTCCTGGGTCAGTTTGATCTGAGTGAGGATCATAAACCCACTCAGTTATCCTCAATTAAGACACCTCATAAGTCAGCTTCTTTCCTGACGGCTCGTGTCAGAGTTCGGAATCGCATCGACGTCTTTCCGTTATCTCACTTATGATTGAGGCGCTTATTTTCCTGCTGTTATGTGTTTGTTTCATTTGCATTCCTCATGCCTAAAAAAACGACCAAAGTGAAACACTGGCTCCATTAGACAGAATTCTGTTGAGAAAAATGATCTTATTTAGAGCCAAGAGTCTAAATCTATGCTAGAGGCTAAATAATGTCCTCAATTGGGAGCTGGAAAGCAAAATGCTCCCAATAAAAAAATGCAAACACACTGAGGTTTGAGAGGTACTGTTTATGAGTTTAGCTTAGGTTGTTGGCATACTTAAACACTTAAACTAAAACAGATAAATACATTAAAATATTTTTTGTTCTGATGAGGCCTGTCAGTTCAATAGTTTCCCACATATTTTCCTTACCGTCACCATGACACGTTACTGGAAGTGCCAAATCAACATCCTCCATCCTCTGATCTCAAATCTCGGAGCAGCTTATTGTAACTGGTTGAGATATGGATAAAATTAATTTCTAGTCTCCTGGTGGATGACTCAGTTTTGCAAATTCGGGGAAATTCTTCATTGTAACCATCTGCTTATTTGATATTGAGAAAAACCATGGAGGTACAGTCAGGCCTGTACAGTGAGAAGCGTCTTAGTCTTATTTTCCTTGGCAGGATCAGGGCAACCAAGGGGAGCAAGAGCTTAAAAGGAAATTTTAAAGGGCTGCAGTCACCTGTCCAAACAGAAGGAAAGTGATGAATATACTAAGATTGTGCCTAAAGTACTGTATGTTGTTTGACCAATTAAGTGGTTTCTGAGTTATTATAATAATATATTTTTCCCCTTTTCGTGCATGCCTGGTAGTGAATACACATTAGCAGGAACACAGGTGTGCTTCTTAGTTCTTGTTTGGTTTTCCCCTCCACTGCCGTCCTTCCCGTCATGCCTTCTGTGCTTGCTTTGTCTGTCTCTGATTCATCATGCAGACGTAGGCCACACTGACATTGTTGTGGCTATGTTACAGTAAAAGTTTTTATTTACTTAATGCCCCTGGCATGATGACTAATATGCCTATCAACTCATCTTTTTATCTCCTACGCATCACACAGAAAACGTAAGTGACTCCAAAATTGGAGATGAGGCAGCCCACGGTTTGTCTGCTACGACCACAACAGGAGCGCTCCAGCAGGCGGCTTCTGCAGCTGCTCTAACCTGCACACCAAAATGAAAAGTTAATGTCGTGCACAGGTAGGGTAAGCAGTGTGCCTTATGCTTCCTTGTGCCTTCTCATCCCATGACCTGGATCATTTCCCCTCCACCAACATGGAGATTTCTGTTTATTTTAGAGATTTCTCATTATCTATCAATGCCGATAAATTAACAAAAAGAAAAAGAAAATCTGTAATCAGATGATAGATGATGGCTATCCAGCAAATTTGGCAAATTCAAATTTTTTTGTTCTTCATCCAAATAATTTTTCTGCATACAGTCCAAGCCTGTTCAAACTTAATAAATACAGAGCAAAAATCTCACACAGATTACCAATCCTTAACAGCACCTATGAGAGGAATGAGGAGAGAGGAAACACAGGTGTATCCTACGACATCATTTATCAAGAGGCGTGACGTGTTTGTTTTGCTGGCCGGCTTCCTGATATGCTGAATATGTGTCCTCTTTCCTGATCTCACTGTCACAGCATGTGTGGGGAAATGTGCAAGCATGTGTGCATGTGTGCATATGAGTCCCTGCTTGTGTGCGATGTAATCTTGAGCAAATTTTTCAGCCTTGTTTCCGGCCCTTGATGACAAGATTTGACAAATGTTGAGGCACAGCTGCACACAGAGGTTGTGCAGCTCTGGTTGGAAATATTTCTGCTACGGCGATGCCAGCATCCAGGGATTAGACCTAAAGAAAGCTGCATTACATTTTGGAGATGGAACATCTGTGGTTCTGAAGGGCAATACACAAGATACCCAGTGGTCTTGGAGGAAAGATGAAGTCCAGTACTAGCCATTTCAAAAGGTTAGCCAAGTTGCCTTAAACCAAATGGAGCTGATACCCTCATGCTGCAGTGTGCAGCAACCAGTCACTGTGTGTTCACCAAAATCTGCTGACTGAAAGAGGCAAAGTGGCAAAGACACAATAAACTTACAATTCCTTGAAATGTAATGAAAATGAAAATTTGAACTTTATTTGGTTTAGTATGGAATAAAATAAACACTAATAATAAACAATGCTTTATCATTCAGTGCTAGTTTACATTATCTGTAAAATGCTGAACAGATTTTTTTTTTTTAACTGGCAATTTCATATTTTGGTTATGTGCTAATACCATAAATTTTAATTCCAGTGTTGTACATTTCGTTATTTTCAACGAGTTCAATATGAAATGAGGAGAAATTCCAAACTGTGTGCACCATATAGTCATAGCCATTTTTTTACAGCTTTCAAAAAAAAGAGCTTGATCGGATATGAGCATAAAGCGTTAAGCGACAGGCTGTTTTTTGTTTGTTTGTTTTATTTTGGCACATCAATAAAGTAATAAGCAAGACCTAACTGAACCAAGCAGAATCATAACATAACAT
>JAMQGT020005465.1:0-45402 GCA_024447675.2 Pterophyllum scalare
AACCTACACTCAATTTCAGTGAGCTTCTACTTATGGAATATGGAATTTTTTAGATAAACACTGCTATTTCCAATTTCACTCACCCATCCAAATCATTGAGTTCAGGTGTTCCAATCACTTCCATGATGTATAAAATCAAACACCTAGGCATGCAGACTGCTTCTACAAACATTTGTGATGTCACTCTTAGGCACTCATTGAATTCCAGCATGGTACTGTCATAGGATGCCACCTGTGCAGTGTGCAACAATTCCAGTCATGAAATTTCCTCATGACTAAATATTGCACACGCAACTGGTAGTGGTATTATGATAAACTGGAAGCAACTGGGAATGACAGCAACTCAGCCATGAAGTGGTAGGTCACGTAAAATGACAGAGCGGATGCTGGACGCTGAGGCGCATACTGGACAGAGGTCACCAACTTTCTGCAGTCAGTTTCTACAGGCCTCCAAACTTCATGTGACCTTCAGATTAGCTCAAGAACAGTGCACAGAGAGCTTCATGTAATGGGTTTCCATGGCCAAGCAAAGCATCAGATGCGATGATGTAAAGCATGTTGTCACTGGACTCTAGAGCACTGGAGACCTGTTCTCTGGAGTGATGAATTAGGCTTCTCCATTTAGGCTTGGCAGTTGCAAGGAGAACGGTACTTGTCTGACCGCATTGTGCCAAGTGTAACATTTGCTGGAGAGGGGATAATGGTGTGGGGTTGTTTTTCAGTAGTTAGGCTCAGTCCAAAGGTTCTAGTGAAAGGAACACTTAATGCTTCAGGATACAATGCATTTTTGACTATTTCATGCTCCCAACTTTGTTGAAACAGTTTGGGGATGGCTCATTTCTGTTTTAACAGGACTGCACACCAGTGCACAAAACAAGGTCCATAAAAGTTCTTTAATTTTCCTGACAGAATCTTCCTAAAGGGATTAATAAAGTTTTATCTAATCTAATCTCTAATCCGAAAACATGGATGAGCATGTCTGGTCTGGAAGAACTTGACTGGCCTGCATACACTCCTGAGCTCAACCTGATCGAATACCTTTAGGATGAATTAGAGCAGAGACTGGAGGTCTCTGAAAATGGGAGTAGTAAATTCCTTTTCACTAGGGCATCAATGGCATCCAGCCCAGCTGAAACAGTCTTTAAATCAGGAGATTTGAAGATGCAATCTAGAATCTTAAAGAGCTTTACAATGTTTGCATCATGATAGGCAAAGTGCAGACTCAAAGACAGATATAAACTAAAAGCACCTTTACTGCTGAACAACAACATACAACCTCAAATCATCTAACACTCTGGAAAGTTCACCCTGGACTTCGAACACTGCGGAAACATTGCTTCCTTTAGACTCTAGAACCTTGATGTCCAAATGAAATGCAAAATATACTACACTTCCTCTTGAAAAGAGGACTTTGACCACTGACTAATAGTCTAGTTCTTTTTCTCCTTAGACCACATAAAATCCTCCTTCGCTTCCTACTAGGAATGTAAGTTTTATCCCCTTTCCTGAAGAGGTGTAGTTATGTATAGTGGCTCTTAATGCACTGACACCAGCCTCATACCATTCCCTGTGAAACTTTACCAGGTTCTTGAATTAACTTTTATTGAAACCCCCTCAAGGCTGCAGTCATCCCTGTTTGTGCTGCTGTGCTTGCGCACCTTTTCCTACCAGTCAACATTCCATTAATATGATTTTTAATACAGAATTGGGGAAACAGCCAGCCTTTTTAGGAATGACCTTCTGTGGCTTACCCTCCTTGGGACAACTGTTGAATCAGTTTTACAATATTCAAATGTTCCTTTACATTTTTATGGCAACTAATTTTTCAGTTAGTTGGACTAGTGTAGTGAAGATCCCTTCACAGAAACAGATGATATTTTATCACTAACATAATCTTTTCATAAATCTAAAAAGTGAGTGAAAAATAGCTGAAAATGAGGATGGATGGATGGATGGATGGATGGACAGATGGATGGATGGATTCCCTGTTTATTTATATTATATTTTCAAAAACCTTAAGAGACTTTAATTTAGTCTTCACGGCCTTTTCTTTGGGACAATACCCAAAACTGTTGCAACTGGGCATCAGGTGGCTGTCTGATACGCTGGTTTGCGCTCACGCTATTCTGCTACGAGAGAGCACGCAGCAACAGCCAAACGTTGTCCTGTCTGTTCATAATGTTTTAATTTTATCATGATGAGCAATGTGCACACAGGACAAGGGCTGGCAAAATAAAGCAGGAATAAAACAGGAAATGAAAAACATGGCAACAATGCAGACTTGAAATATAGAGCACAGGGAAACCAGGAATTAATATCAATAACTATAACCAAGAATGCTCAGAAAAATGAAACTAAGGCCTGAGGACACAAACACAGAAACCAACCAGAAGCTGTAAGAAAATTTACACCCATACTAAATCCAGAAACACTGGGAGACATTAAACATCAAAAGATGAAAGTCAAAAGAACTGAAAACACTGGATCACAGGCCCAGGACCACAACAAATTTGACATTATAGCATAAGCTGCCTGATTGTGGCCATTCAACATACAGTATCAATAGATCCATGGGGGTGACAGCACAGGCTTATTGACTTAAGACTATCTGAAAAAACAAATATTTTAATAAAACTGCCAGCAGTGACAAAAACTCAGACAAACAAACAAACAAAAACAGAATTGCAGTGCAACTAATGGGACATTGCTATCACAAATGTAACAAATAAAGAAGATTGTTCTTACAATTTGTGAGTGCTGCTGAGTTGAGAATCCAGCATCTCCAGTTCACTTTTAGCTAAGAAAAGAAAAATAATACATTAAGTCAATATGCATATAATATGGGAAAACACGAGACAGTTATTGGATTTGCTGTCACAAACTGCAACCCATTCATTCCAGTGAAAAATTGGATAATAAAAAGAAATGTCTTTGCTCTTTCCCCAAGTACTAATTATTTCTTTCTCCATAAACACTAGAAACTTTTAGAATGACACATTTATTTCAGTATAAGAAAATTAATGAAAAAGGATCAGAAGAGATGACTTATGGCATCTTATCCAGCTCACTAAATACACTCAAAGGCCACATTATTAGGTACATCTGTTCAACTGCTAATTAACACAAAAAAACGAATCAGCCAATCACAGTAGGTCTGGAGACATGCTTGGACAGTCCATCACCTTTACCCTCAGCCTCTTCAATAAAGCAGTGGCTGTCTTAGAGGTGTGTTTGGGGTCATTATCATGCTGGAACACTGTCCTGCGACCCAGTTTCCGAAGGGAGAGGATCATCCTCTGCTTCATTATGTTCACAGTACATATTGGACTTCATGTGTCCCTCAATGAAATGTAACTCCCCAACACCTGCTGCACTCATGCTGCCCCAGACCATGGCATTCCCACCACCATGCTCGACTGTAGGCATGACACACTTATCTTTGTACTCCTCACTTGATCGCCCCCACACATGCTTGAGACCATCTGAACCAAACAAATTAATCTTGGTCTCATCAGACCATAGGCCATGGTTCCAGTAATCCATGTCCTTTGTTGACATGTCTTCAGCAAACTGTTTGCGGGCTTTCTTGTGTACAGACTTCAGAAGAGGCTTCCTTCTGGGGTGACAGCCATGCAGACCAGTTTGATGTAGTGTGCGGCGTAGGGTCTGAACACTGACAGGCTGACCCCCCACCTCTTCAATCTCTGCAGCAATGCTGACAGCACTCCTGCATCTATCTTTCAGAGACAGCATTTGGATGTGACGCTGAGCACGTGCTCTCAGCTTCTTTGGACGACCAACGCGAGGTCTGTTCTGAGTGGACCCTGCTCTTTTAAAACACTGGATGATCTTGGCCACTGTGCTGCAGCTCAGTTTCAGGGTGTTGGCAATCTTCTTGCAGCCTTGGCTATCTTCATGTAGCGCAACAGATGAGTTCTTTGCCATGAGGAGCCATGTTGGAACTTTCAGTGACCAGTATGAGAGAGTGTGAGAGCTGTACTACAAAATTGAACACACCTGCCCCCTATGCACACCTGAGACCTAGTAACACTAACAAGTCACATGACATTTTGGAGGGGAAATGACAAGCAGTGCTCAATTTGGTCATTTGCGGGTGTAGTCTCTTAGGGGTGTACTCACTTTTGTTGCAGCTGGTTTAGACATTAATGGCTGTATATTGAGTTATTTTGAGGGAAGAAGAAATTTACACTGTTATATAAGCTGCACACAGACTACTTTTTATTGTGTTAAAGTGTCATTTTTTCAGTGTTGTCCCATGAAAAGATATACTTAAATATCTGCAGAAATGTGAGGAGTGTACTCACTTTTGTGATACACTGTAGGTCTTCATGTCTTTAAGACATTCTTGCAGTCTAACTAATTTGTGTTTCATCAGGTTTAAGAAAGCAGAGCATACATTTTCATTGCTATGCAGAAGATACCCATGTTTAAGAGAACCATGTATAATGTAAATCGAATTGGTCCTTGCACAGAACCCTATGGAACTCCATAATTAACCTGAAGAAGACTCCTCATTTACATGAACAAATTGGAGTCTATTAGATAAATATCATTTAAACCACTGCAGCGCAGTATCATTAATACCTATGACATGCTCTAATCTCTCTAATAAAATGTTATGGTCAACAGTATGGAAAGCTGCATTGTCTAGCAGGACAAGCACAGACATGAGTATACTGTCAGGGGCCATACGCAGGATCATTTTTAATCTTCACTAATGCTGTTTCTGCACTGTGATGAATTCTGAAACCTGACTGAAACTCTTCAAATAAACCACACCTCTGTAGATGAACAGTTAGCTGTTTTACAAACTATTCTTTCAAGAATTTTTGAGATAAAGAGAAGGTTGGCGATTGGGCTATAGTTAGCCAAGACAAGTAATGGTTTAATTACTGGTACCTTAAAGGCCTGTGGATTGTAGCCCATGAATAGAGATAATTTGATCATATTTAAGATCGAAACATTAGTTAATGGAAGGACTTCTTTGAGCAGTCTAGTAGGAATGGGGTTTAATAGACACACTGATGTTTGGAGGATGTAATTACTGAAATTAACCCAGATCAATCAGAGAGAAAGCATCTAAATATCAATGAGCTATGAATGAGTAAATGATCCAGGTATTGTCACAAGCTACATCAGTTAAGTCCATCCATCCTCTTATCCTGTTCAGGGCTGAGCTGACGTAGGGCAAGAGGCAGGGTACACCCTATACAGGTCACCAGCCTGTCGCAGGGCTAACACAGAGAGACAGACAACCATTCACACTCACATTCACACCTATGGGCAATTCAGAGTGACCAATTAACCTAACCCCAGTAACTGCATGTCTTTGGACTGTGGCAGGAAACCTACGCAGACATGGGGAGAACATGCAAACTCCACACAGTGAGAGAGGGGCCTGGGCCAAGGTGGAATCAAACCCAGACCTTCTAGATGTCATTCTAGCTGTGAGGCAGTAGTGCTAACCACCACGCCACCATGTGGCCTGGGCTTTTTTTTTTTTTTTTTTTTTTTTTAAATATATAGAGGAACAAACTCTTTTTCCAGCCTAATTAAAGATCTTCTAAATTAGTGAGATGCCATTTGTTCTCCAGCTTATGGGTTATCTATATTAGGGTGCACATTTGCTGGTTATACCAGGAAGTCAAGCATTTCTGCTTGAGGCTTTCTTTTTCAGAGCAGCCTCAGTATCCAGAATCATATGCAGTGAGGATGTAGCACTGTTAAGGAGATAATTAACCTCTGTGGGAATAGAGATTAGTAATGCGCTGCACTGTGTTGGCACATGGCATTAAAAAAAGATAATGGTGGAGGAATTATATCCTTGAACCCAGTTACAGCACTTTCAGGAAAACATCAACTGTAAAGAAATTTATTCTGCGCAGGTGTGTAATCCATCAATCTGTCCGTCCATCCATCCATCCTTTTTCTTCTTCCCTGTTTTTCAAGGTTGTAAAGGGGCTGGGACCTATTGTAAATTTAAATGTTATTAAGAAATGATCAGACAAAAGACGGTTTTTAGGGAATACTGTTAAATGTTCACTTTATATGCCATTTGTCAGAACAAGATCCTGAGTGGTAGATGAGCTCATTTAAGAAGCCAACAGCAGAAGACCACACTGGCTGCCATTCAAGCCAGCTAAGAACAGGAAACTGAGGCTACAAATGGCACATACACCACAAAATTGGGCAACAAAAGACTAAACATTTTGCTTGGATTGATGAGTCTCGATTTTCAATTCAGTTCAGTTTTATTTATATAACACCAATTCACAGCGACAATCGCATCAAAGCACTTAATATTATAAAGACCCTACAATACAATACTTTCACACTCTACTAACATTGGATGGTAGTTCTCAATACAGTAGAATGCCTGTGGGATGTGGTGGAACAGGGGATTTGCATCATAGATGTGCAGCAACTGCATGATGCTATCATGTCAATACAGAACAACATCTCTGAGGAATGTTTCTAGCACCTTGTTGAATCTGTGCCATGAATAATTAAGGCAAAACGGCTGACCAAACACATATTAGAAAGGTGTACCTAATAAAGTGTATATGTGGGGTTTAGGTAATTTACCTTGTGTGAGGAAATCATCCATTTTTTCTTTGAAAGGCTCCAAGTTCTCCTCATCTGAGAGTTTACACACTTTTGCCACTTCTGATATACATGCTGAGAAAATGATAATAAAAATAGTCATGGGTTGAATTAACATTTGCAGCTTTACCAAATTTTTCATGCACACGTGATAAGTATGACTCATGTTAAAATCATTAATGAATATGTTTACAGCTTGAGCTAAGAAATGTTTTTGACCTCTATAGATAGTTTCTTCTTTCCAAACACCACTACAGGGGATAAATTTTTAATAATTACTCCATCTAGTGACACACTGACAACTTGAAACTTCATCCTCTAATTCGAATTTAGTTACTTCAGTAGCCTCAACACTAGTCACTGGATATCAATGGGTGACTAAGTCCAGCTTTTAAATACAGTTTATGATTAGGTCTGGGCTTGCCATCCTTTTGGCATTTATTTTGGGGAACTAAGAGATTCAAGTAATCTTGAAAATTTGAATTTCCATCAAGTTTGTAATTACAGTATTTCTGAATTACTAAAACTCTAAACCCCATTCCCTTAACCAAATCCACAGCAGCCTAAATGATTTTCTCAAATTACACACTCTTTTGGCCAGACCACTAACACAGTTCAGGCACTTCGACACATCCAGTGCAACTCAGCGACTCTTTTTGTGAAACACCAAACACATTCTCAGTCACTAAACGCACTCCACACCTGTGTTGCAAAAATGTAAACACTGGCAGCAGAATGCGAACACAACTCCAACACCGCTGTTATCTGTTACATACAGCAACTCACAATTGAACGCACATGTCTAATGAAATGACCAGACCAACTGGGCAGAATAAAAGTCAGTTTAGTGTGCAGGTAGCACATGTGAATCTACAATGGACAGACACATACAGAGAGGAAGAGGACGAAGAGTGCGTGTGAGAGGTGGCATACGAGGATGAAGGGGACAAAGACAAGGACAGCTGACAACAGTCATCACCGATGAGCTACGGGCAACCATTGTACACCATCTCCTTGTCCACGGGATGACCATGAGGGAACCAGGACAAAGGGTCCAACCCAATCTGAGGAGATTCTCTGTGGCAGCATCATCAGGACATTCACTGTTCCATACTGTACAACAATGTCCATTGACTGTCATGGTCCCAGGCCATGTGCCCACCATTTTGTGTTTTATTTGTTTGTTATAGGTTGTTTTCACCGAGTTCTCTTATGTTCTTTGTTTAGGTTTTGATCATTTATCTTAGTTCCTGTCTTGTTATTCGTTAACAAGACAGGAACTGTTACATTTTGATCTGTATCTGTGTATTGTGTCTGTTTTGTCTTTTTGTCATGTCCCTGACCTCCTGTGTTTTTGTATTGAGTTTTATTCCAAGTGTTGTGACTTCTCTGTGTTTCTGTCCCGTGTCTGTGTTTCTCTTTGTCTGTTTAACCGTATCTTGGTCCCTGTTTAGTTTCCTCTGTGTGCTAGTCCTCCATGGTGTGAAGTCTTCGTGTACCTTGTTAGGTTACTTCCTGTTTTATTTTGACAGTCTCATGTTCCCTGTACATTGTGTTAGTTTTGCGTCCCCTGTGTTATTAATTTAATTTGTTTCACCTGTTGTGCCCTGCTGTTTCCACTGCCCTATGTGTATTTAAGCCCTCAGTTTTTCCCTGTTCATTGTTGTGTCATCATCAGTGTTTACCTTGCTGTGTGTCATCCTGCAACTTAGTTTTGCATTTAGTTCTGGCACCTGTCCAGCTCCAGTATAGCTGAGTTTATTGTTTCATGTCACTCCTTAATAAACCACCTTTAAGTTTACTTCTGTCTGCGAGTCTGCATTTTGGGGTCCAGCCATTGCCTGCCTGCCACAGCTTCCATAACACTGGCAATATACATGCGTAAGTGCACATTGAACAACAACCACATGCGGCTGGCAGGAGTGCCCTTTTCATGCAACCTATGGAAGTCCCTGGCCAGCGGGGTGGCAATTTTACCCTCTGTGCAGCCATTGGTAACTGGGGGGTCCTCCACTATCATGCTAACCTGGGGCCATACAACACCTGAACATCTTCTCTACATATCCTGGGTTGTCTGCAGGATATGCATGGTTGTGCATGAACAGCTGGATCAGCAAGCAGTGCCTCTTGTATACGTCATAATTTGGGGCAATGTGAACTTTCACCGTGCCGTTGTCATGATATGCGAGTGATTTGCAAACAACCTGCGGTACATGAATATGTTTCCTTTCCACCTTACTACGGCCCATTCCTCAATCCAACAGAGGAGTTTTTCTCTGTGTGGAGGTGGAAGATGTTTGACCGACAGCCCTGCACCAGAGAGAACTTTAATGGAGACAATGGATCATATCACTGTGATGATGTTACTGTACACAAGAGTTGGGTTCATCACCAAGAGCCGTTGCCTGGCAAGGGAACACATTGCCTGTGATGTGGATGAAGTTCCTCTGTCTTGAAACCACACAAAGACATGATATTGCAGAATGAATCTCACTGACTTATAGAAATGTGCTTTTCACTTAGTGTTTTGTTGTTGTTGTTGATTGTTGTTATCATACATTCTGCGCTCGTCATATCACTCTAACTACAGTGCATGTTTTTCACTGAATACACTTACAATAAACACTTTCCTGTTAACTACATGCCCTGGATGCTGTGTCTTTTATTGTTTGATGTGTGTGTAACAGTAGGAGAGTATTTTTACTTGCTGTGTGTGTGATCTGAACACAGTGTTTGGTTTTGCGCACAGGCGGTGTGGTTTGATTTTGACAGGGAAGTCTGGGGTTTTGTGAATTTAGCTTGAATTTTTTGATTTGTGTTTAAGGTTTTTGGAAAATAGATGGTGGATTCAGGAAATGTGTTTTAGCAATTCAGAAATACTGTACTTCAAATAGAGAGAGGCTCAAGGACTTGTGAATCATCCTTCTGATCTTTAAATGAGAGGTAGACAAACAGTGGTTATTGTTAGGTTCCAAGGAAATGGATGCATGTATATTGAATGTCCTTAAATCTGAAGGAAATACAGCTGTGTGTCACCTCTCAGGTCCTTCCTGAGACGTGCCAGGTCTTTCTGAAAATCTTCAAACTTCATCTGCGAAGCCTGGAACAGGTCATGAGGTTCAGGGAGAGGATACACACTTGTTTCCCTGCCAGCATCCTGGAGATGGACAAACGAATTAAAATATACACTCGCTAAAATTAAGCATATATGGCCTACATTGCTGGAATGACCATCTCAAGTTAGATGCAATACAGTTTTCTATATCTATCTATAATGATAGTATACTAACTATGATTATGAAAACATAGCTCTTAAAATGTGTGCAATATCCAATTTGTACAATATGCAAAGATAACAAATGTATACATATATCACACAAATCATATTTCTTGCATTGGCTTTGTTTTTTTGAACATTGTAATTTGAGGTGTTTGATGATTTCTTTGAACTATTCTTTCTCCAGAGTGGAATAATTATACAGCATACATCTGTAATGACTTTAAAAAACAAGAATTGGGTTCACAATTTTGAATTTATTTTGGACTTCTTGATTTCTTAGGTTTTTTTTTTTAGCATATTTGTTGCACTTGCGGGGTGGTTGTGGCTTGGGAGATAGAAAAGGTCATCTACTAATTGGAACTTTAGTTGATCAGAACCGAACCCCAAGTTGCTCCTGATGCATTCGTCAGAGTGGGAATGCGTGTTTAAATGCACTTAGATGTAGAAAAAGTGCTTGTATAAATGTGTGCATTAATGGGTGAATGAAGACGTGCTTTGAGTACTCAAGTAGAAAAGGGCTATATAAGAACCAACCTATTTATGAAATGTTTCAGATCATCAAATAAATTTTAATATTAGACAAAGAACCACAGTAAATACAAAATGCAGTTTTTAAATGATGTCATTTATAAAGGGAAAAATGTTAACCAAATCTACCTATGTGAAAAGGTAATTAAAGCTGATAAACTTAAACCTAATAACCAGCTGTTATTAGAACGAGCAAGAACTGTGATCAAGCATTTTCAATATCTAGCAATGTTATCAAAACATATCATTCACATTGCTGTGGAGGAGTTTTGGCCCACTCTTCCTTGCAGAATAGTTTTAATTCAGCCATACTGGAGGGTTTTCAAGCATGAATGGCCTGTTTAAGGACATGCCAAAACACCTCAACGTGATTTGAATCCAGACTAGGTCACAAGGTCACTCCAAAAACCAGAGCAGAATTCAGGGTTCCATCAATTACGGCAAGTCGTCCAGGTTCTGTAGCAGTAAAGCAGTCCATGTCCAAATGCACTATGACCATGCATTCCCACTTACATGGTCTGAGCTACTTTAGTTTGTTGTTTGTGTTTTAAAATCCAAAGTTACTAAATAATGTGTGTGTGTGTGTGTGTGTGTGTGTGTGTGTGTGTGTGTGTGTGTGTGTGTGTGTGTGTGTGTGCGTGCGTGTGCGCACGCAAGTATGTGTTCATAAAATAAACTATAACTTCAGACTATCACAGCTTACTCCTTTACTTTACTCACTCCAATCACACACTTGGCTTGGGGTTGTGTAGTCGTACGCTGTATTTTGTTAAGCTACACAATTTGTATAACACTCCTATTTGCTTTCTATTTAAACCGGAGGATAAAAAACGCTTAAACTATGTTCTAAATAAATAACTCACTTGAAAGGATGAGCAAAACTTTACTTAAAGCACCTCTGCACCTGGCGGTCAAAACATCAAATGTTGTACAACAAATAGGATTGGGCCAGTTTTTAGAAGCAAATGATCATAATGAATCGCAACAGTTAAATATATTAGCTGAAATTAACAGCATCACAGTAAAACTTCTGAACACTCTGCTGTTTTTATTTGATCATAATAAAGCATGCTGGCTCTGTGAAAGCATTATGGCAGCAGGCTCTTATAATGTGGTTAGAAAAGGATGATAAGTTTGACTCAATAAAATCAGAACATAAAGTAAAACGCCTTTGAAACATCACAGGTTAAGAATAGCATTACCTATCTTGTGTACAACAATCAGCTAAAAACAAAGTACTCTACTCTGCCATGTGAGCTGTAAACTGTTTTTATTCGTAAAAGAAACATTAACTTCATACGTCACAAATCACTATTTTATAATGCTCAGCTGTTTTTGGTCAATGTAAGCTTGGCAAAAAACCCAGACAGGCAGAGTTGAATAACAACATGAGCACAGCTATTTTCCTAAACATTAAGGACTGTTAGAAGTCCCTTTGATCATTAGCGATATGTGTTATCACACACTTTAATCATTGTGTACATTTTTTCTGTATTGTCCCAACATCCATCCACCACTCCTATGTTTGATTTAAATCCACAACCTGATGGTTAAGCCTAGCTTTGCTTTGGATAAATAAAATTAAAAAAAAATTTTAAAACTAAATTTGGATGGTCAGCAGTTTATTTCTTCCTAAAAGGATCTATATTAGCTTTCAGCACCATAGGCTATATCCTCTTACTAATGCCAACAGAAAGAGTCTAAAGTCAGAACAGAAAGATACGGTGGAAACAGGACAACTTAAAATACTGTTTTTCTGCTCTACACTAAAACGGAGCCTCTTATTTTTCTTCTCGGTCATGATGTGTTTACTTTAACAAAACCCCTTTTTTTTGGAAGTCAAAATGACACATTGACAATAAAGCATACTTCTATACCTTTTCATTTTCATTATTAACACAGATTCTAAACCATAACAAAACATTTTTGCTCAAAAGAGGCACATAACACCCATTTCACAATAGACCAGACCAATAGTCTGATGCACACAGAGATTTTTAGTTCTCCTGCACAATGTTTGATCTCCACAAACATTGTGCATTTTTGAGGAATTTGCTGCTGCCTTAGCTCTTATGCTGGAGCATAAGAACTTTGTGTCTAAAGTTTGTATCTTGTACTGTGTATATTGTTTTTGATGCCCATAACTATCACTTTGTTCTGAATGTTCGTATTTTTGACAGTTCAAACTGGAATATTTCCACATGTTTTTCTATAGAATGGATCCACTTAAAAGCATATCCCTACTCTCAGTGTGTGAGTCGTTTAAAGAGCTAAAAGAACATGGTGGGGGACCTGAGTCTGTAGAAACTGAGCTGTCCTTAGTACTTTATGTGACTCAAATAGATGAAGAATATCTCTGTCAATGTAAAAATGACAAACTATTTACAGATTTGATCTTTGTAACATCAGCCTGTGTGTTTGAGCCTACATTCGTTTTTAAGAGAAGATGCGGCCTAACACTCGCATGATATCAAATTGCACAGTCATATCCCTGCGGCCATGTTTGCTTGTTTTGAAAACATAGCATGTAGTTAGAGCTGTTATGTAGCCTATCAAAGTTGGTTAAAGTACATTGTGTGTGTATTTTTATTTATGTATCATATGTATAAGATTTGTGTGGGTCAGAGGGCATGTGGTCTTATAAAAGTTCACAGAGACACACCACCGGTCATAAACACTAGGTGTTGAGACATGCCTGTCACAACAAAAGTCGCATTATATCCACTGTAAAGCTGTCACTAGTGATATTGTCAGCTAAGCATCAGGTGTGTGTCATAAAACACCTTGCTACAACAAAGACGTTGTTAGTGACTCCATCTCCAAAAACCATAGATCACATGGTCTCCTTACAATCACTGCATTATTGTTATTTAACTTAATTTCAGAATCCACTTATAACTGATCTCACAGCACCTGATATTCCCAGGTGGTCTCCCATCCAAGTATTTACGAGGCCCAACCCTGCTTAGCTTCTGAAAACAGACAAGATTGGGCTGGTTCAGAGTGGGATGGCCCTAAGCCTCAGAAGCCACTTATAACTGATGGCAGCATGGTAGTGTGGTGGTTAGCACTACTGCCTCACAGATAGAATGACATCTAGAAGGTCTGGGTTCGATCCTGGACCTCTCACTGTGTGGAGTTTGCATGTTCTCCCCATGTCTGCGTGGGTTTCCTCCGGATGCTCCAGTTTCCTCCCACAGTCCAAAGACATGCAGTTACTGGGGTTAGGTTAATTGGTCACTCTAAATTGCCCATAGGTGTGAGTGGTTGTCTGTCTCTCTGTGTTGGCCCTGCAACAGGCTGGCGAGCTGTACAGGGTGTACCCTGCCTCTCACCCTGTGTCACCTGGGATAGGCTCCAGCCCCCCCGCGACACTGAAAAGGATAAGCGGAAGAGGATGGATGGACTTATAACTGATGTAGCTTGTGACAATACCTGGATCATTTACTCATTCATAGCTCTTAATGGTTACCATAAAAGGAAAAAAAAACAATTAAATCAATACATGCAAAGAAAACAAAATGGTGATTTCATTCCTTTGAAATTTTTGGCTTCAGTGGGAAGAAACATATTTCTTTGGATATACCCTGTGGTGATGAAAAGCTATTATAGATCTTTCATGAGCAAAATAAAGCAGTGATTATACTAATTGAGTTAAAACAATAGTTTAAGTTTATTTATTCAACTCTGTGCTGGTACCCGCTTGCCCACACTTAGTGTTCATGTAATGTTCGTGTGTGTGTACATAAGTGTGTGACTGCCATATATGTATATTTGTGTTCATGTTCATACTTTACAGTTGGCCAACATTTCTAAAAATCCTGTTCTTGTATTGGTCTTAAGTAATATTCTAATTTTCTGAGATACTGAATGTGGGTTTTTTATTAGTAGTCAGTTTTAATCACGAAAATTAAAAGAAAGTGCGACAAATATATCAGTCTATGTGTAATGAATGAATATAATATACGAGTTTCACTTTTTGAACAGAACTACGGAAATAAATCAACTTTTCATGATATTCTAATTTCATGACAAGCACCTTACATATATATACTGATATATTTGTCGCACTTTCTTTTAATTTTCGTGATTAAAACTACATATGTATGTATATATATATATATATATGTGTGTATATATATATATATATATATATATATATATATATATATATATATATAGGTGCTGGTCATGAAATTAGAATATCATGAAAAGTTGATTTATTTCCATAGTTCTGTTCAAAAAGTGAAACTCGTATATTATATTCATTCATTACACACAGACTGATATATTTGTCGCACTTTCTTTTAATTTTCGTGATTAAAACTATATATATATATATATATATATATATATATATATATATATATATATATATATATATATATATATATATATATATATATATATATATATATATATATATATATATATATATCCGCAGCAGTACTTTTGTGGAATTAATTTGTTTCTTGCAGGGAGGACAACAGGTGGATCTTCCCTTTGTGTAGCACTCTCAGCTTGCATGGATAGAGATGAAATCCATGAAAGGACGCATATCCAGAAACAGCGTCTTAACATTAAACAAACTTGCGTCTCTGTCTGATGGTTTCACCTGAGACATCCTGGGCAAATGTGAGTTTGGATCCATCTTGCAGAGCGGAGAACAAATTACTTGCTTTGAGAGCTCAGAAAGCATATGAGGACAGCCCTCTGCTGAATTGGATTTATTGGTCCCAGTGTGCGATAAACTCTTTCCAATGTGAATGAGTTGTTGGGACCCAAACCCAGCCATTGTAGTACCATGTTATGAACAAACTCCAGGAGAGGTCGTCGGCCCTCTAATCCCTCTTTGTCTCAGTTCTCGCTTCCAAATATGTGATCCGTTTCACAACTGAGACTAAAGCTGCATCAGTTCCATTCACCTGTTCTTCTGTCGTAGTAATGTGGGACTCCATCTCGTCAATTCATTTTTCATTAGCTGAAATATCTTTCCTTGTGATCTACAAGTGGTGGATCATGGTAATGTTGTAATGGAGTTCGCCATTTCTCCCAAGTGGTCAACAGTCTCGCCCAGCTTCAAGCGAACTCTGAGCAGAGTACTTTAAGTTAGCACATAAGTACTTTAAGTTCAGTTAGAACATCAGCTAAATTGGTCATGTTGGTGGTCTCAGTCATCGGTGCTGTTTTCAGACTTTGTGAGCTCGTCTTGCACACTCTGTTGAAAATGTTGCACACCTTGACTGATGAGGCCTTAGACATTTTTCGAGTCTTAATTGTTGGTCAAGTTTAAAATGAGTTTGGGGTTGTTTTATGTGCAAAGTTGCGTGAGCCTACAAACTATGCTGCCATCTTTGTTCAGGTCACGTCACTCCCCCTTTGAGATGTTTTAATCTAATTTACTTTGTCAGGTTCTATTTAAGTGATTTCTTGATTTAACATGTCAGGCAGTAATGAACGTGGGTGTGGCTAGTTAAATTTAATTCAGCTTTCCAAAAGATGTGGTTAATCACAACTAATTCATAATTGAACAACAGGGGGCAATTACTTTTTCATACAGGGCCAGGTGGGTTTGGAAAGTTTGTGTGTCCCACTGATCCCAGGAGCTACGTTGCTCGAGGGCTTGTCCCCCTGGTAGCGTCTGTGAAACAATGAGGGAACAGTGTTACGTTCCCCTAAAGTGTCTAGGGGGTTTGGGGAAGTAACAAAAAGTGACCGGGTCGACAAAAGGAGACATGAAAGCAAAACTGGTAAAATAAAGGATTTTTATTAAAGGTTATAACAAAAAGAGACAGGCATGCTGCTATCACCTTCAAACAAAGAAAAGACAAAACACAGGAATTACTTACACGTAAACAACCTAAGCTAAGAGGCCTGACACACAAAAACAAAAGACAACCCTCCTCTCCACTGAGCAGGAGTAAGACACCCTCCTCTCCACTGAGCAGGAGTAAGATGCTGCAGCAACACACAGTTCCCAAGCTGTGAAACAAAGACAGTCTCTGGCAATCACTGGCCTGACCTCTCCTCTCTTCGGGCCTTTAGTACCCCAGCTTGATTTCTGAGTTTGGTCAGGTGTTCCAAAATGGGTGGGACCCAAGTCTGGAGAGAGCAAGCCACACCCAGTAGGTCAGGAAGCCACAGCAGGCCCGACTAGGGCCGTAACAACAGTTTACCCTGCCTGAGATAGGGTTACCGGGGCCCCACCCTGGAGCCAGGCCTGGGGACGGAGCTCGAGGGAGAGCGTCTAGTGGCCGGGCATTAGCCTGTGGTGCCTGGCTGGGCGCAGCCCGAAGAGGCTACATGGGCCCGCCCTCCTGTAGCTCCACCACCCGCAGGAGGCGTCGTAGGGGTCGGATGCAGTGTGTGTCAGGCGGTGGCCGAGGGCGGAGGCCCTAACGGACCGATTCCCAGCTATCGAGACTGGCTTTTGGGACATGGAATGTCACCTCTCTGGTGGGGAAGGAGCCTGAGCTAGTGTGTGAGGTTGAGAGAGACCAGCTAGATATAATTGGGCTCACCTCAACGTATGGCCTGGGCTCTGGAACCAGTCTCCTGGAGAGAGGCTGGACTCTGTTCCAGTCTGGAGTTGCATAACATAAGGATGTCCATAAGTGCACATGGCACAAGGACACCCAAGGATGCAGGTCAATGAGCAATTTTGTAATCGTATCATCAGTTCTGCAGCTGTATGTCATGGACTCTTGGGTGAAGAGAGGAGCTGAGCTGTCAACTGATCACCACCTGGTGGTGAGTTGGATCAGGTGGTGGGGGAAGATGCTGGACAGATCTGGCGCACCTAAACGTATTGTGAGGGTGCGCTGGGAATGCCTGGCAGAAGCCCCAGTCCGGGAGATCTTCAACTCCCACCTCCAGCAGAACTTCAACAGCATTCCGAGGGAGGCTGAGCACATTGAGTCTGAATGGACCATGTTCCGCACCTCCATTGTTGTGGCTGCTGCTCAGAGCTGTGGTTGCAAGATAGTTGGTGCCTGTCGTGGTGGTAACCCCTGAACCAGATGGTGGTCAACGGAGGTGAAGGGAGCCATCAAGCTGAAAAAGGAGTCCTATCGGGCTTGGTTAGCCTGTGGGACTCCGGAGGCAGCTGACAGGTATCGGCAGGCCAAGTGGAATGCAGCTCAGGCAGTGGCCGACCAAAAACTCGGGTGTGGGAGGAGTTTGGTGAGGCTATTGAAAAAGACTTTCGGATGGCATCGAAGCAATTCTGGCAAACTGTCAGGCGACTCAGGAGGGGAAAGCAGTGCTCCACTCACATGGTTTATAGTGCGGGTGAGGTGCTGCTGACTTCAACTAAGGCTATAGTCGGACAGTGGAAGGAATACTTCAAAGACCTCCTGAATCCCACTGACACGCCTTCTGTAGTGGAAGCAGAGTCTGGGGACAAGGGAGATGACTTGCCCATCACTGGGGGTGAGGTCACTGAGGCAGTTAAACAACTCCTTGGTGGCTGGGGCCCTGGGGCGGATGAGATTCGCCCTGAGTTCCTGAAGGCTCTGGATGTTGTAGGGCTGTCTTGGTTGATACGCCTCTGCAACATCGCGTGGTGATCTGGGGCAGTGCCATTGGCAGACTGGGGTGGTGGTCCCCATCTTTAAGAAGGGAGACCGGAGGGTGTACTCCAACTTTTGGGGGATCACACTCCTCAGCCTTGCCGGTAAGGTCTATGCCAGGGTGCTGGAAAGGAGGGTCTGCCCGTTAGTCGAACCTCGGATCCAGGAGGAACAATGCGGTTTTTGTCCTGGTCGTGAAACACTGGTTCAGCTCTTTATCCTCTCAAGGATATTTGAGTGTGCATAGGAGTTTGCCCAACCATCTGCTTTGTGGACTTGGAGAAGGCATTCGACCGTGTCCCTCGGGGTATCCTGTGGGAGGTCCTGTGGGAGTATGGGGTGTCTGGCCCTTTGTTGCATGCCATTCAGTCTCAGTCTCTGGAGAGCTCGGTCCGTATAGCTGGTAATAAGTCAGATTCGTTTCCTGTGGGTGTTGGACTCTGCTGCCCTTTGTCACCAATTCTGTTTATAATTTTTATGGACAGAATTTCTAGGCATAGCCAGGTGGCAGAAGGGTTCTTCCTTGGTGGCCTCAGAGTCTCATCTCTGCTCTTTGTAGATGATGCGGTCCTGTTGGCTTCATCAGGGGGTGGCCTCCAGCTTGCAGTGGAAAGGTTCACAGCCGAGTGTGAAACGGCTGGCATGAGAATCAAAACCTCTAAGTCTGAGGCCATTGTCCTCAGTCGGAAAAGGGTGGAGTGCCCTCTCTGGCTCAGGGAGTTCTTGCCCCAAGTGGAGGAGTTTAAGTATCTCGGGGTCTTGTTCACAACTGATGGGAGAAGGGAGCAGGAGATCGACAGACGGATCGGGGCTGCTTCTGCAGTGATGCGAATGCTGCACCGGTCTGTTGTGGTGAAGAGGGAGCTTAATGTAAAAGCGAGGCTCTCGATTTACCGGTCGATCTACATTCCTACCCTCACATATGGTCACGAGCTTTGGGTAGTGACCGAGAATAAGATCGTGAATACAAGCAGCAGAAATGAGTTTCCTTTGAAGGGTGGCTGGCCTCTCCCTTAGAGATAGGGTGAGGAGTGCGGCCATCCGGCAGGGGCTCAGAGTAGAGTCGCTGTTCCTCCACATCGAAAGGAGCCAGTTGAGGTGGATTGGGCATCTGATTAGGATGCCCCCTGTCCGCCTCTTGGGTGAGGTGTTCTGGGCATGTCCCACTGGGAGGAGGCCCCATGGTAGACCCAGGACATGCTGGGGAGATTATAGCTCTCAGCTGGCCTGGGAACGCCTTGGGCCGTTCAACTGGGAGCTGGCTGATGAGAGGGAAGCCTGGGCTTCTCTGCTTAGGCTCCTGCCCCTGTGACCCGGCCCCAGATAAGTGGAAGAGAATGGATGGATGGATGGATGGATGGATTAAAATTTATTTGATGATCTGAAACATTTAAGTGTGAGAAATATTCAAAAACTAAGAAATCAGGAATGCGGTAAATACTTTTTCACAGTGTAGTATATGCTCTTGGTAATACTCTGCCAAATTTGTAAGTTTGCTCACTTGCAAAGAAATAAACAGTCCCTAATTTTTATGCTTATTTCACTCAATGACATCATTGAGTGAAATAAGTATTTGATCCTCTACAACCCAGTCAGAATTTGGGCTCTCAAAAAACTGGTGGTGCATCCATGTGACAGACAGTAATCAATCAATCAATCAATCAATCAATCAATCAATCACTTCTCCTGATTTAAACTTGTGTTTATAAAGCACACGTATCAACAGAATCATTTTCTTCCATTCCAAGATGTCCACCACCATGAGCAAGACAAAAGAGGATGTCAAAGGACATCCAGGACAAGACTACAGACCTGCACAAGGATGGAATGTGCAGCAAGACCATCAGCAACAACTTGGTGAGAAGGTGACAACTGTTCACTGTTCAACTGTTGGTGTGATTATTCAGAAACAGAAGAGATATAAGGCTCTTGCCTCATGGGGTGAGGATAATCATGAGAAATATCAGTCCAAAACTACACAGGGAGTACATGTTAAAGATCTGAACATGGTCACCAACTGACTGTGGTAACACAATATGCCATAAGGGACTGAAATTTTGGAGTGTCTCACAAAGTCCCCCTGCTCAAGAAGGCACATGTAAAGGCCTGTTATTTTTTATTTTTTTTATTTTGACAGTGAACATCCAAAGCAGGGGTGTCAAACTCAATCACAGAACGGGCCAAAATTGAAAACTCGGTCTAAGTCTTGGGCCAAACAGGCTTAACCTTTAATGAACAATCTAAAACTGAAAATATTTTAATCATTTAAATTCATTTAAATATTTAAATGAATTTGAATGGCCACAATTCAGCAACCTTTTCCTAAACACATTAAATAAAATATAAAATAATATTTTTCTTCAAAATTAACATCAGGGAAAAGGATAACATTTCAAGCTGATGAAAATTTGCAAATTTCTTTTTTTTAAAGTGATATCAGAAAAAAAGTCTAAAGACAAGAAACAACAAGCTATTTAGTTTTCTCTCTTATTTCATTTCTTTCTTACTTTCCATGATCTGAAAAATTTCCTCAGGCAGCTCATTGCACCTCTGTGTAAGCTATTTCCTCCAGAAAAGACAAACTGCTGGTGATTAAAACCATTGCCTCTTATAAAGTTTTCCATCTGTGTTACACTGCTTATGACATGTTCTGTCTTCAGGACTTTGCTGCACAATTTTTCCTGGTGTGTGATGCAGTGATGCACTGTCAGCTCACCTGTGCAGGTCTCCCTCTGTATCTTCTCCTGCATCCGTCCCACAATTTCACTCTTTTCCCTGCACATCGCAGGTGGGGAAAAGCCAGTTATTTGGATGTTCACACTTTGTTAAGGTCTTGAAGAAGACCAAAACTGTCACCCTCAGATGAGAGGAAATTGTTTAGGATGCTTAAGAACTACCTAGGGACCACCAAGGCTCAAGCCTGCCATGGACTGGAAACTGCTGGAACACCAGCATCAGTGTCCACAGTGAAGTGAATTTTACAGAGCTTGAGAGGATGCTGACTAAGAAAAGAGCCAATGCCTTATGAAGGAAAGTCTATGGTCAGACAAGAAAATGATTGAGCTATTTTTCCACAATAACAAGAGACAGGTTTGGAGTGGTAAAATTTTGGATATTGCAACAGGACAATGATCCCAAACACAGGTTAAGGCTAACATTAAGCTTCTGGAATGGCTTTCCCAAAGCCCCGACCTCAACTCCATTAAAAAAAAATTGTGGACTGCACTTAAAAGCTTGGTCAGTGTAAGCAAACCAACCAATTTAAGTCAAACTCTATAATTCTGCCAAGAAGAGTGGTCAAATAGCCAGCTAGAATTATGCCAGATGTTGCTGAAGGCATCCAAAAGTGTCCAGTCAAGGTGCAACTTGCTAATGGACATTTAACTAAATATTAGTAGGTGTGTATGTTCATATTTAAGCCTATATATCTAATTTTGACCCTGTGTGGATTAGAGCAAATCCAAAAAAATTCAAATTAGTGCACCCAATTCTTGTTTGTCACAGTCATTAAAGATGTATAATCAAAATAAAAACAGAAAAAAAAAACAGTTCAAAGAAATAATTAAATTACTATGATGAGTATATGTAAACTTTTGATCAAGTGTGCATACCAGCTATTTCCTAATTATCAATTAGTTGATGGTGGAATAAACTTGGAAGAAAAAGAAGATATGTGTGAGAATTTACACAGGATGGATAAAGATCAGCATCTAAACAGGAGGACATGCAGTTTAGGTGGAAATTTACCTCATCAAAGTGTCTGAGGTAGTATGCAACAATATAAGCCAGAAGACTTTTCATACTGTCCTGTATGTGGAAAGAGAAAAATATGTAAGTGGAGATGGCATTTCTAATGTGTCACTGACATTATAATAAGGAGACATGATACACCAAGAATCCCAAATAGAAATCTCTGGAAAAATTCTAAAACACAAAAGATGGTAGTTGTCCTACCCCTGCCCCTAAAGAGCCTATCAACACCTGAAATGTTATATTGTTGTCCGGTCAAGGCAGATGACTGCCCCTCCCTGACCCTGGTTCTGCTGGACGTTTTTCTATTAAAAGAGAGGGTTTTTTCACCAAGTGAAAAATTTTGACCACTGGATTTTCTCTGTAATTATTGTAGGGTCTTTACCCTACAATATAATGCTCCTTGAGGTGACTTTTTGTTGTGATTTGGCACTATATAATTATATTGAATTTAACTGAATTGTACTGACACATGCACATTTTAGTGATTGATGAGTGTTTCAGCCTCACAGCTGAATGTAGTAAAGACTAGATAAGTTGGTAATACAGCCCATGACTAAGAATTAAATTAAATTTCCATGAATGTTACCTGAAATTACAAAGTATTACAAATTATTACAAAGTAATTTCAGAAAAAAACACATGGAAATTCCATTTAATTCAAGGGGAATTACACCCCTGTGGACTGATGAAACTAAAGTTGAGTTATTTGGAAATAACAAGGGGCGGGAAAAAAGCACAGCATTCCAGGACAAACACCTGCTACCCACAGTAAATTTTGGTGAAATGTTATAATGTTCTCCGGTCACGGCAGATGACTGCCCCTCCCTGAGCCTGGTTCTGCTGGACATTTTTCTATTGAAAGAGAGTTGCTGCTACCCACAGTAAAATGTGGTGGTGGTCCCATCATGCTGTGGGGCTGTGTGGCCAGTGCAGGTACTGGGAATCTTGTTAAAGTTGAGGGTCGCATGGATTCCAGTCAATATCAGCAGATTCTTGAGAACAATATCCAAGAATCAGTGACAAAGTTGAAGTTGCGCCGGGGCTGGATGCTTCAACAAGACAACGACCCTAAACACTGCTTAAAATCTACTAAGGTATTCATGCAGAGGAACAAGTACAATGTTCTGGAATGGGCATCTCAGTCCCCAGACCTGAATATTATTGAAAATCTGTGGTGTGATTTAAAGTTGGCTGTCCCTGCTTGGAAACAATCAAACCTGACTGAACTGGAGATGTTTTGTAAAGAAGAATGATCAAAAATACCTTCAACCAGAATCCAGACTCTCATTGGAAGCTATAGGAAGCATTTAGAGGCTGTTATTTCTGCAAAAGGAGGATCTTCTAAATATTGATGTAATATTTCTGTTTGAGTGCACCTGCCTAATTTTGTTTAAGTAATTATTGCACACTTTCTGTAAATCCCATAAACTCCATTTCACTTCTCAAATATCACTGTGTTCATCTGCTATGTGATAGATTTAACTGAAATTGCTGATACAAAATACCAATGATTTATAAAGGAAAATTATAAAAATTATTAGGGTGCACAAACTTTTTCATACCACCGTTTAGTTAATTCTTTATCACTGATTCACTGTTTCATCACGTTCTGTCTTTTTTTGATTGTCATGCAGGATTCTGTCTTATCTTCAAAGTTAACCCTGGGTTTTCTGTACTATCAAGGTGGTTCACTTCTTACTGGATTATATCGCCATGGTAACTTGGCTGTGAACCTAATCTGCTCAGAGCAGGTTATGTTCCAGATTAGAGATCAACAGGGGTGACATCACCAGCTACTGACCAATCAATTCTCCTGAAAATAGTGTCATCTTGATCCCTCAGTAGGGAGAGTAGGATTTTCAGTTTTCAAACATCACAAAACCTTAAGCTGAGAGAATAAATACTAAATATTTTAGGAGTGATTTATATTTCAAAATTCAGTTTAAAATTGACTGTGCCATATTTTCTTTATTTTTTTTTTTACATTAATTTTTTATTCACAGCATGTTTTAAGCTTAATATAGATTCTCTGCTCAGGAAATATGTTTTATACACTGATCAGGCTTAACATTATGACCACCTGTCTAATATTGTTTTGGTTCCCGTTTTGCTGCCAGAAATAAATAAGTAAAATTTATTTGCTAACCTTTTCACATAAAGATCATAAAGTGTTTCACAACAATCAAAGGACAAACAGTAATACACAGTCATACACACACAAACCATTAAAAGCAAGCATGTACAAATAAGTCTTGAGCTGCTCTTTAAAAGATTCAGTAGAGCCTGCAGATGTCAGGTGTAATGGTAGTGCATTCCAAAGTTTAGGAGCTGCAATGCACAGTCTTCTTTGGTTTTCAATCTAGAACAAGGAACCACCAACAGATTTTAGAAAACCTCAGTGGTCTGTTATGTTATGTAAGGGTGTAAGAGCTCGCTAATGTATGCAGGCATTTGACCACACAGAGCTCTGAAAGTGAACACCAAGATCACTTCCCATGAAGTTCAGACTTCATGGAGGGCCTGTGCAAGAATGACAAAATAGGTGTCACATGAGACCACTTAGGGGATCTATTGAGTAGCCTCACAGCTGCATTTTGGACCGTTTGCATTCAATCCAAAGATGACTTACTGAGACCAATGTACAGTGAATTACAATAATCTAATTATGAGGAAACAAAAGCATGAATAATCAATTCCAAGTCAGATTTGGACACCATTCAACTGAGGTAGGCAACATTTTGCAATATGTTAATATGTTTATTGAACAAAGAGCCTGGTCAAATGTAAAACCTAAATTTCTGACATTTGAATCAAATGTCAGAAATTTGGTATTCACCTGCATCTCTCTTCATTAAAATATTGTTAGAAACTCTAAAAAGAACAGCTTCAGTAGAGTGCAGCCCTGACCTGTAAGGTATGGACTCCACTAGACCCCTCGAGATGTGCTGTGGTATATGGCACCAATATGTTAGCAACAGGTCGTTTGAGTCCTGTTGCAAGGTGGGGCCTCCATGGGTCAGAATTGTTTGTCCAACACCTCTCACTGATGCTTGACTGGATTGAGATCTGGGGAATTTGAAGGTCAAACACCTCAAACTCTCTTATGTTATCTTCAAATCATTCCTGAACCATTTTTGCTTTGCTGCAGGGTACATTATCTTGTTAAAAGAGGCCAAAGCCATTAAGAAATGCTGTTTTTATGCTGTTTCTATGAAAGAGTCTAACAATGCTTAGTTCGATGTGCATCTCACATCCACATGGATGGCAGGACCCACGGTTTCCCAGTGGAACATGTCATGAAAGGCTGTGGCAAGCAGGATTGTGGACCCCAATGCAGGACTCAAGATAGGTGTTAACTTAAATCACAGCTTTATTGCTGGAATACTAAACAAACAATGCTAGACAGGAGCCAGCAGAACAAAACACTAAACTCAATTGGACTTGAACTTGAACAGGAAGATTAAGGCACACAACAAGAGAAAGGACACAACAAAGGACAAAGGAAAAATGCAGATAATAAATACATAGAGGAATGATGAGGGAAGTGGAAACAGCTGGCCAGAAAACAACAAATGAAGCAAAACCAAACACAACGCACAAAGACAAGGACTAGCAAAATAAAACAGGAAGTAACAGGACATGGGAGACAACACACAGACCTGACTGAACTTGGAGAAATGTAGGGAAGCATGAACACCTCAATACTACATGGAAAACCAAATAAGGACATCACAAAAATACAAAAGCATTGCCCCCCAAGAAAATAATGAAACTAACTTAGGTGCCAAAATGCAAAGTAAACATGAGATCAAAAAGACCAACCTAAATGGTTGGGTCAACAGAGCCACGACCATGACAGAACATTGCTCAAAGCATTATACTGCCCCTGCCAGCTTGCAACATTTATATACATTACATTTATTCCCATAGTACAACCTGGTGCCATGTGCTATCCAGGTAAGCAACACACACACACACACACACTCAGCCATCCACATGATGTAAAATAAAACGTAATTCATCAGACTAGGCCACTTCCTTCCATTGCTCCTTGGTCTAGTTCTGACATTCACATGCCCACTGTTGGCGCTTTCAGCGGTGGACTGTAAGCGTGGGCACCCTGACTGGTCTGTTGCTATGTAGCCATACAGCAACAAACTGCAAGCAGCATTAAATTTTTTCAGCAGTTTGAGCTACAGTAGCTCAACCTGCCACTATTGATTGATACTGAGTACTGCAGACCAGGAATACCCCTCAAGAGCTGCAGTTTTGGAGATGCTTTGACCCAATTATCTAGTCATCATAATTTGGCCTTTGTCAAACTCGTTCAAATCCCTATGCTTGTCTATTGTTCCTGTTTCTAACACATCAACTTTGAGGACAAAATGTTCACTTGCTACCTAATATATTCCGCCCAATAACAAGTGCCATGGTCACATGTCAGTGGTCATAATGCTATGGCTGATCAGTGTATGTGCAGCTTGTTAAGCCACACCTTAGTAAAACCATTGAATAAATCACAATCTCATTGTCACAAGAGTGTGCATGTATTAATTTGGTTATTTGGAAAATGTAAAAAATGTTGTAGAACTAGAACACAGAACACACACCAAGAATAGTTGTTCAATCAATAAAATTAATTTTAGTTTGATCTGATGAGAAATGGAAGTGATTTCTACATCTTCTTTATTATGTTATGGGACAGCTTGACTGATTACCCTGGGCCCTATACTACTAAGAAAGTTCAACATTCCCATTCCCATTTACTTATCTTAACAGTGGTGATCAGGATAAGCGGTCACATAAAGCTGGTTATAAACTGGCTAAGTTAACCCAGGGTTTCCCCTGCAGGTTTACATGGAAGGTGTGGTCTTGGCAAGACCTAACCAGTCTAAAAGGGACGTTTCAAAGGTCATGTGACTATGCTACCTATACCAGAGAGATCAAATGGTGATTAACAAGCTATAAAGAATATAAAAAAATATATCAGTAAAAGGCAACACTGTTGTAAAAAGGACAAAAGATGAGTGCTGCAGAAATTGTTAATCCAAAGATTTAGCATACAGAGTGGTAAAATAAACATTTTAATGTCAATTAATTATTTAAGCACTGCCAGTGCTGCTATTTATTTTTTAAGGTGATGGATACAATGGAGCTCTGAAACTTTAAACTGAATATATTTAAAGATTTAAGGTTATTGTCCCATAAGCTAAGAAAGGAGAATGGAAATCTCTTTAGTTTCTTGCCAGATCAAAATGAAATTAATTTTACTGATTGAAAAGATATTCTGGTATGCATTCTACAAGCAGCAATTTCAGCAGTGGAAAAATACACTTATTAGCAGATTAGAATGAAGTACAAAACTATTTTAGACATTATCTAAATCGCAAAATTAACACACAGATATTCCAGTGACAATGCAACATGAAGTTTATTCATTCAGTGGTTTTAGTAAGGTACGGTTCAACAAACTGCACGTATAAAACATATTCCCCCAGCAGAAAATGTGATGCTTCCAGGTGATTTTAAATTGAAACTCAGATCATAACCTGATTCTGACAATTTTATTATCTTTTCTCAGCTGCAACCTCAGTGGTGTTTAAGAGTTTGAGAGTAAAGGTCTTAAAGATTAAAAATAAAAACAGAATTCAAACATAGGCTTACTCTGTACAAATTTGATATGAGGTCAACAAGCACAGTGTGAGTTTCCTGTTTTAGAAGTGTATATTAAAGCATATAAAGCAATAACATTTTTGTTTTTTGTTTGCTGTCAACAGAAAAAAAAATCAAGGAATAAAGTTCTGTCTAATAATATATTATTATTGATGCTCAACAGAGAAACATAAAGACTTTTGATGCAACTAAAAAGACTTTACATCCTCCTACCCTCCCCATAGAGGTAAATTATGACCTGTGGCAGCAAAGAAAAAATATAGGCAACCAGTCTAATGTTGAAGGTGTCATTTTCTTTCACTTCTACAAAATATACTTGTATTCAAGTGAAAATCTGTGCTCTGTTAACAAATGCAGCTGACTGTAATTTAAAATACTATTAAAATAAAAATTCATGTTATAAATTGGATAAATTTTATTAAACACAATCAAGTATAATAGTGATTTCTGTCAGTGCCTTTTGGTGCTAAGGAAGAACATAGTATCACTTCATGACACAGCACACAGTGAATATTAATTTTTATTCAATACGCTGGTTCATAATTCCTGTAATTGCCTCATAATGGACTCCATACCTAATATTTTAGTAAGCTTCTTCTAAGCTGTATTGTTGAATACAGAAGATAGACAAAAACATAATGTGAATATATTGAATTTAAGAGGCACAGATGGCATTAGCAGGGCCATGAACCCCTATGGAAAGACAACATTATACTGTATTTTCAGTGTTCTGGTTACTTACACTGCTCTTGACATCTTTAAGTTTGGGCAGGATGTCAAGTGTGAAGCCATCAGCTTGCCCTCTGGTTCGATTACCACCATTCATGAAGTTACCAAAGGCCAGAATCAGACCTAGAACCTTCTTCACTGTCTCACTATCCTGTAATCCCTGTACAAAGACATCAAACAGACAGAATCACGAGATCATGTGATTGCAGAATTTGGGGGAAAGGATATAATCCATTAATATGTATGTTTTCAGCATAATGAATACTTTTGTATTTTCATGCTAATACTTTTGTATTAAATCTTCAGTAGGAAAACAGTAAACACTTTTCACAACTTTGAAAGCAGTTCTTATAAAGCACTTTTCTACTGGAGCACTCACTTATACAATCTTATATCTTATTCACCCAAATATTCATACAAGTACCTTTTTTCTACATATAAGTGCTTTCTATCTAACATCCACACACTTCGATGGTTGCATCAGAGAGCAACTTGAGGTTCAGTATCTTGCCCAAGGATACTCTGGCATGCAGACTGGAGCAGCCAGGAACCATCAACCTCCTGATTAGTAGATGACCTGCTCTACCTCCAGAGCCATGGCTACCCCACACAATATCCAATAAGAGACAGTTTTCAGGCTCTTGTGCTGCAGTACTTTTCATGTAAGAGCACTGAACACTGGACTAGTTTAGTCATTTCAGACTTTAATGCAAATCATAAAAATACCTCTTTATAAACATGTGTTATTCATCCTGAAAAAAATGAATATGTATCTGTGTCCAACTTTCAAAGGTTTGGACAGACATGCCCATTCTTATTCTGCAATGTGTTCTGCCATCTGGAGTTTGACTCACCTTGGATACTTTCTGCAGTGTGTCCAGTTTTCTTGTGATAGATGACATGCACTCAGAAAAGCTAGACTGGAAAAGAATGCAGAATACTCTACTGGAGAAGTTTGGGATCAAGGAAAGCTGGTAGAGAAATCTGCAATGCAGACGAAACACAAAGAGCAAAGCATTTACTTATATATTTACCTGTACACTACAGTGCCCTCATATGCTAAGAAGTGATAATATTTAATATCACTTGCTAAAAATCATACTTTTAAGGAGTATCAATGCTTTAATTTTACAGGTAGAGCAGAGGATTCAGTACTGAGAAATCTCAAATTATGTAAAGATGTGTATTTCCTTATACAGAACTTTGGAGGTCTTGTGTGTCCTGCTTGTTTCTCAATATGTGAGTAGCATTTAGCAGTTCAGTAAACAAGCAAATCCTAGCACAACAAAGCTATTCCATCTTTTTTTGTGGGAGTTCATCACTATGTGATGGGAGCCTCATTACAAAATCAAGGTAATGTTTATTTGTCACATGCACGGTTATACACAGTACAATGCACAGAGAATAAAAGAATAATATAATAATTTACATTGTGCAATAATAGTCCAGTTTAGGGCTCAGAGTTGAGCAGATGGGTGGTTTTTGAGTCTTAGTCCTCAGGTAGCGGTAAAGCCAGCCTGATGGGAGCATGGAGAAAAGAGAGTGTGTGAGGTGGCTGGACTGTTTAAGGATCTTCATAGCCCTCAACCTGCACTGCTTGGTGTAAATGTCCTGCAGGTTGAGGAGGGTGGCTCTGATGGTCCACTCATCTGAATGAACCACCCTTTTAAGTGCCATGAAGTCCTGTTTAGTGCAATTTCCCATCCAGGTGGTGATGCTCCCATGGATGATGCTCTCAGTGCTGTAGGTGTAAAAGCTCTTGAGCACCTTTAGTGGGAGCTTGAAATCTCTCAGCCACCTGAGGAGGTAGAGACACTGTCTGAGCTTCTTCACAGTGATGCTAATGTGATGAGTCCAGGACAGGTCCTGTGAGATGGTCACTTGAAAAGTATCCACTCTTTCTACCTCAGCATCACTGATGAAAAGTGGATGATAGTCCCTCTGCTGCTTCCTGCTGAAGTCCACGGCCAGTTCCTTTGTTTTGCTGATGTTAAGCAGAAGGTGGCTGTCCCGGCACCAGTTCTCCAGGCAGGAGACCTCCCTGTTCTAGGCTGTTTCTTCACTGTGGAAGATCAGTCCCACAACAGCTGCGTCATCAGCAAACTTTTTGATGAAGTTGGACTCTGATGTGGCCTCGCAGTTGTGGGTGTACGGAACGAGTACAACAGATGGTGAGTGCACACCCCTGGGGGGATCCAGTGTTGAGTGTGAGGGAGGATGAGGTGAGGTGACCCACTCGTACCACCTGTGGTCTGCTGGTCAGGAAGCTGTAAACCCACTTGCTTGGCATATTTATGTAGAGCAGAGAATATAGGAGCAGATTCGCACACGAGTTTTGAAACAGTTTTTTATATTTCATCTGTCTTTTTTGTGTTTAGGCATCTACAGGACTAAGTCAAGGTGTACTAGTCAGTCATTTGCAATGAGGGCCTAGTCAATTTTTAAGCCCTCTGCTCTGTGAGCATAATTTGTTTAGGTGTTGACAATCTGTTAGTTTTGGAAGTATTACTGCTGCATTGATAAGTGATTCAAAATACCCAGGTTGAGGTAAATGGACTAAATGGTAAATGGACTAGTTCTTATATAGCACTTATCTACTCTATCTGAGCACTCAAAGTGCTTATACAACACCTTGACATTTACCCAATCATACAAGCACTTCCATATGTATCTAAGCTAAGTGCTTTTATTGTCTAACATTCACACATTCATACTCTAACACTTGAGTTGGAGAGCAACTTGGGGTTCAGTATCTTGGCCAGGGATACTTTGGTATGTGGCCCAGAGCAGCCACGAATTGAACTGCCAACCTTCCGATTGGTAGGTGACCTTCTCTCTAGAGGCTTCTGGGTAATCTGCACCAGATCTATGCATTAGATGTACTGTATGTTGCTAATGGTACTCATGCAAATGTCAAGTATCACACATTCTGTAATGTTCTTGTTCAACTAAAATGGAAAAAAATTATCTGTTAAGTCATGCTAACATGTGTCTTTTTCTGCCATTTGGTTGGTGGAACAACTTCATATTTTTTTAATTCAAAATTTCAATCCCCTGAATTTTCCAGCATGAATGTCATACCAAAAATAGCTAACATCTTACCATTTATATCCATATTAATATGGTTGCTTTCGTAAAATCAGGTTTTGGATTAGGGGCTAAAAAAACAAAAAACCCTGTCCAATGTGCCCCAGTCTCCACTACATAGCACCCAACATTTCATGAAAACAATCAACAAAATTAAGGGCCAAGCAGTGAAGCTACAGGCATTGTGATTCTAGATTTTCTTATATCAACTTCTTTTTCCTCTTCAATGGGAGTCTGTCAGCCCCTAGAACCATCTGATCAAAGGTTGTGAAATTTTTCACACTTCCTCAGGACAGTCTCATTATCATTTTCACCATGTTACATGCCACTATCTTGAACACTGTAGTGCCACCATTGGGGCAAAATTGGAATTTCATTTGTGACCGTAACTTGTGACCGATTTTCAAAATTGAGTTACTATTGGAATCCTTGGATCTAGCAGAGTTCAACACTCCTATGACATTGTTTTCTGCTATAATGAATTTTTCACCACATTGGATTTTATGGTATTCTTTCAAAAGTTTTCACAGGTCACAAAGTTTGTCCAGTGTTCACCAGAACTGACTCAGATCATCTTCAGGCCAAGTAGTTACTGTTATAGTTATAGTTATCCAAAACACTTGCCTATCAGAGCCAATCAAAATTGGTGGCAAAGTCACCAAAATGGAACTGAGCAAAGCTTTAACCTATCAAAACCAAAAGTGGTATACAGACTTGGGACTCCTTCAGAAAGAGGCACAACAATTTTGGTGATTTTTTTTTTTTTTTACTTTTTGGGGATGCTAAATTTAGTGAAAATGTGTTTTGACCAGTAACAGCACATGCATTCTGAGTTACAATGAAATCTGTGTGCCTGCTAATATTGTCAGAGGTCCCGAGCCTGATATGTGGCAAGTTTGGATGTTGACTGAATTGACTGAGCCAGCATACTGGATTTTATTCAAAAGTAAAACAAATTTTTCACAGGTTGCAAATTTTGTCTGATTTTCACAAAACTTGGTAAATGTGCTCTCCAGAGCAAGTCTCACAAAAATTATTTTTCATTTCAGCTTGCAGAAGCATTTCCTTGCAAGAATTAATTAAATTTGATGGCAAAACTATCAAACGGGAAGTGAGCTTATATTTCTGGAATGGTTTTGCCTATCGAGACCAAACTTCACAGTAGACTTTTGAACCCCTCCCTAAGGACACATGAGCAATTTGGCGTCATTACACTTTTGGGGGATGCTGTAATTAACAAATGTGCTGTACCATAAAACTTGCTAGCAGATCCTAACACCTCTTCCTTGCTATTCTTAGCTTTTTTCCTAGCAACTGTTGTGGTGCTTGGTCCCCTGATTGTTTCTTGCAGTATAAGTGTGCTTTCCATTAATTTATCAAAATGTTTTTAAGCATTGCTATAGTTCAGTTTGCATCAATAATGTCTGTTGTATCGACCACCTTTAGGACTGTCATGAAATCGTTTGTTTTTTAGTCCTCCCAGTCTTTACCTGGTCATGAAAGTGTTTCACATTCAAACTTTCCAATAATATTTTAGCCTCTGTAAATGGGGGAGGATATATAAAATGGCTTCAATTTCTAATCTTTTAATGCAGTATTTTTGTTAAACCCCCTAAATTCAAGTTTAAAGTCTGCACTTCAATCACATTTTGATTGTTTGTTTGATTTAAAACAAACCTTGGTAGTATACAGTGGCAAAAATCACACAAATTACATGATTGTCTAAAAACATATGGACCTAACTGTAAATACATTCTTGAAATTTGTTTTGGTGTCTTAGTCCATGTAATCTAAACGTTCATGTCAGTGAGATCCTATGTCATGTAATAAACTTCATTTCTGTGAAAGTGTTGGAGGAATCACTCACTGTTCTGGTTTGTCCAGAGCCTTGGCGTTCTCTTTGTCTTTAGTGGACTTAATGTGCTTTTCGATCTTGTCCAACTCTTCCTGTTGTGCTCTCTGTGGGAGAGACACAAGAAACTGGCTCCACTGGTTGTATAATTTATATTATTCATCATATACGCAGAAAATACAACTAAGGCAAAATTCCAGCAGTTTCTACAAAAAGAAATTTATGTATGACTATACTCTGGACTCTCTTGATATTCAGTGAACTATACCAGCACAATAAGAAGCCTCTTCAACCTTAATGATCATAAAAGTGCACAAAAACAACCTTTTTATAAGTTATAGTCATGTTTTCTGCTGACTATTGTACTGGTAGCAGGAAATGGATTACAGATCTATAGCCTTTTACATCTGTTTGGTTAGTTTTAAACAAAACAAAACAAAAAATAGACAAAGGGCAAAGTCAGAGTTTGGGGTTGAATTACATGTGGTTAAGGTAACTGAGCACTGACTACCAGTTTGAAATAGTAATCAAAAAGTAGTCACCTCCCCTTAAACTTGAGGTCAACAGCAATCTTATTCAGGGTTGGATTCACACCTACCCCTTTGTATGGAATTTTCATCTATTTTACACACACAAATGAATATCTTACAACAGAAGAAGTATAAGGCCAAAATGGATGTAAGAGACTTTATCTGAATGGAAACATCTACTTTTTGAAACTACGCCTAACCTTGGCCCTAAAGCTAGCCCATAGCATGTGGCTTGAAAGAACATTCAGTAAGAATATAAGGGCCTCACATCCCTATATGCAAACAAGATAAATTGAGTGTGTGCCACTCACGTTTTCATACAGGGCCTGCAGAGTCTCCAGGTCAACTACAGTGTTGTCCAAGTTCAGGATGGCTAGGAGACAGAGAGCACGTGGTCACTGATTAATTCATTCAAAACTAATGGCCTATCCCTATTTTGACAAAGAAAAATTAAAAGTTGAGAGAAAACTCTAGGGGGAAAAATGATTTAGGGTGCCAGAAAATGTCTTAGAACTTTTAAGTTTCTTGAATATAGTCCAGAAAATTTCCTAGTAACTAGTGGTTAGCTAAAAATGTGTTATTTGCATTTTGAAAATTCTGATTTTCAAATCTTTCTAAATGTACTAGCCATTTTACAAAGCCATTATAATGCATACATTGCATAAAATGCCAAAGTTAAATGGGTAAATATTATTTTCTCATGAAGGAACTACTTGGCAGTTTTAGAGAATCTTGCACTTTTGTGTGACAATTTTTGAGGGAGAAAAGTAAACAGGTGCTTTTAAACTGCCTCAAAGATAAAAAAAAAATGTGGTGGTTTTGACACTGATTGGATGACCTTGTGCCATTTTTGGAAAACTAGCAACCAAGTACAAAGGATATAATGAATCCTAAAAAACAAGGGCTGAAGAAAGCTGTTTGTGCTATCTCATGTCTGCTTTCATTGGAAAGGTTATCTAGAAACAAATTTAAAACCTGATTCACAAAGTTCTTGATATACTAATTTATTAAAAGTGAAAAATTCTAACTATGTATACAAATTATATGCAAGTCCTACAACTGACACTAGGTTTTAAAACTGACATTTTAGGAAAAAAAACAGTATCCTGAGTAGCACACACCACTTCTGCTTTGATAGTATATATATATATATATATATATATACACTATGATATACATATATATATATATATATATATATATATATATATATATATATATATATATATATATATATATATATATATATATATATATATATATATATATATATATATCACAAAAGTGAGTACACCCCTGAGTACCAAGGAGATGCTCTGCCCCCACTGACCTGAATCCCCTCAGCCAGATCAAAAACAAGACTGGCTATGGATATCAGCTATGGAGTGGGGCAAACACCAGCCACTTGTGCTACAAGTGAATGAGATATCAATTCACTGATCCACATCACCAGCAATGATATCGGAATGTCATTTGGACTGGAGAAGTGTAGTCGGATGGTAACTAAGAGAGGAAAAGTAGTCAGAACTGAGGGGATTGCACTACCAGAAGGCAACATTGCAGACATTAAGGACAGCTACAAGTACCTTGGAATCCCACAGGCAAAAGGGAACTATGAAAAGGCTGCTAGGAAAGCTGCAACCTCCAAGTACCTGCAGGCAAATCCTGAAGAGTCAGCTGAATGGGAAGAACAAGATCCAGGCTGTCAACACCTACGCCCTGAAAGTTGTCAGATACCCTGCTGGGATAAGCTGGCCAAAGGAGGAAATAGAAGCCACTGATGTCAAGACAAGAAAGTTCCTTACCATGCATGGAAGTTTTCACCCCAAAGCAGAAGGAAGGTGGCCGAGGACTAGTGAGCATCAGAACCACTATCCTAGATGAGTGCTTAGTGAGTACATCAGGCAGCAGAAACCTGAGAAGGAAGAGGAGCAAGAACAGGAACCATCATGGAAGGACAGGCCTCTGCATGGCATGTACCACCGGCAGATAGAAGAAGTGGCTGACATAGAAAAATCCTACCAATGGCTGGACAAAGCTGAACTGATAGACAGCACTGAGGCACTAATCATGGCAGCACAGGAACAAGCTCTAAGCACAAGATCAATTGGGGTTGGGGTCTACCACACCAGGCAAGACCCCAGGTGCAGGTTGTGCAGAGATGCTGCTGAGACAATCCAGCACAAAACAGGAGGGTGCAAGATGCTAGCAGACACGGCATACATGGAACGCCATAACCAAGTCACTGGCATAGTATACAGAAACATCTGTGCTGAGTATGACCTGGAAGTCCCAAGGTCAAAATGGGATACGCCCCCAATGGTGGTTGAGAATGACCAAGCTAAGATCCTGTTGGGACTTCCAGATACAGACAAACTTGTGATGGCTAACCAACCAGACATTGTAGTGGGGGACAAACAAAGGAAGAAGGTCGTAGTGATAGATGTTGCAATACCAAGTGAAAGCAACTTCAAGAACGAGGAACATGAGAAGCTCGATAAAGGATGTGGAAGATGAAGGTAACAGTGGTTCCCATGGTAATTGAAACACTTACAGCAGTCACCCCCAAACTGGGAGAATGTCTCCAGCAGATTCCTGGAACGACATCCGAGATCTCTGTCCAGGTAAGCAATGGGGGAGGATGCCAGACAGGCACCCAACCATTTTGTGAGGGTGCACTTGGAACACTTGGCAGAGGCTTCAGTCTGAAAGATTTTCAACAGCATTTCAAGGGATGCTGGGGATACTGAGTCTAATTGGACCATATTCCACACCTCCATTGTTGAGGCTGCTGTATGAAGCCAGGTGGTTGGTGCCTGAACCACAGGTGAAGGGCTCCATCAAGCTGAAGAAAGAGTCCTATTAGGCTTGGTTACCTTGTGGGACTTCAGAGGCAGCTGCTAGGCACCTGCAGGCCAAGTGGAATGCAACTTGGGTGATGGCTGAAGTAAAAATGTATGTGTGGGAGGAGTTCGGCGAGGCCATGGAAAAAAGACTTTCAGGCCACCTCAACGTGATTCTGATCAACCTTCAGGTGACTCTGGGATTAAAAGCACTGCTCTACTCACATGGTGTATAGTGTGCATGTGGCGCCCCTGATTTCAATTGAGGATATACTCACACGGCGGAAGGAATACATTGAGGACCTCCTTAATCCCTTCTCCCCAGACTGTGCTTCTGTAGAGGAAGCAATCTGGAGATGAGGGGAATAACTCAGTGGTGGTGAGGTCACTGGGGTAATTAAACAACTCCTTGGTGGCAGGGTTCCTGAGGTGGATAAGATTTGCTCTGAGTTCCTGAAGGCTCTGGATGTTGTAGTTCTGTCTGGTTGGCATGTCACATCGAGATCTGGGATGGTGCCACTGGACTGGCAGATTGGGGTGGTGGTCTCCATCTTCAAGAAGAGAGACCTGAGGGTGTGCTCCAACTATCAGGGGCTGACACTCAGTCTCCCTGGTAAAGTCTATACCAGGGGGCTGGAAAGGATTGTTTGTCTGTCAGTTGAACCTTGGATACAAGAGAAACAATGCAGTTTTCATTCTGGTGGTGTAACACTGAACCAGCCCTTTATCCTCTCAAGGATATTCAAGTGCATGTGGGAGTTTGCCCATCAAGGCTACATGTGTTTTGTGGACCTGGAAAAGGCGTTTAGCTGCGTCCTTTGGGGCATCCTGTGGGGTTCTGCAGGAGTATGGGGTTTCTTGCCCATTGTTATGGGTTATTCAATCCCTGTACAACTGCAGCAAGAGCTTGGTCAACATTGCCAGCAATAAACAGGACTCCACCAGGCTGCACTTTGTCACTGATTCTGTTTGAAATTTTTATGGACAGAATTTCTAGGCATAGCCAAGTGGCAGAATGTCTCGAACTTGGTGGTCTCAGAGTCTCATCTCTGCTTTTTGTGGAATGGTCCTGTTGGCTTCAACAGGTGGTGACCTTGAGCTCACACTGGAGTGGTTCATAGCTGAGTGTGAAGCTGCAAGTATGAGAATTAGCACCTCTAAGTCTGAAGCCATGGTCCTCAGCAGGAAAATGGAGCTCCCACACCAGGTCAGGTACGAGTTGCTGCCCCAAGTGGAGGAGTTTAAGGCCCCATTTACACGACACTGTTTCAAAATAAAAAAAACTGCATTGTTTTGATGCATTTTGGACTCCGGTTTACACTAGAACGGCGTCGTTTTGATGCATTTCACCCTTCAGTTTACACGACAACGGAGTGAAAATTATGTGTTTCGAAACGGGGTCCAGAGTGGATTGTTTCAGAAATGCACCAGCCTGCGTTGTCGTGTAAACGGTTGACTACGGCGTGATTTGGAAACAGGTGACTTGCACATGTGCACTATGGTTGCGACCGCCACAGTTTTCCCTGCATGTGCAAATTGATAAACAGTACTCACGGATTCACGAATGCTTCTTATGCTTTTCTTGTGTTCTTGCCATTTTGTAATTCAGCATTGTGTGCAGCAGCAATCCAACCTCATCGTCAGTCCACACAAAACCTCTCACATTGGCCATTTTGTAAATAATGAACAATTTGCCGTGCTTCCTACTGTGTCCCTCCATGCATGCGCGTGTTGCATAAACAGGCTTTGCAAAAAGAAAACAACGCCAACTTGTGGTCTGGCATGGGAACTACATTGTTTTCATCGCTTCACACGTCACCGTGTAAACGGAGATCATTTCTGAAATGCCACTATGTAAACAGAAGGCTGAAACGCATCAAAGCAACATCGTTTCCAGTGGATACGATGTCGTGTAAATGGGACCTAAGTATCTCAGGTCTTGGAGGGAGAAGGGAGAAGGGAGAGGGAGATTGACAGATGACCGGTCCATTGCACTAAAGAGAGAGGTGAGTGTAAAAGGTAAGCTGTCGATTTACCAGTTGATCTATGTCCCTACTCTCACCTATGGTCACTAACTTTGGTTAGTGAGTAAAAGAACAAGACTGCAGATACAAGCAATGAAAATGAGCTCCCTCCAAAAGGTGGCCTCCTCTCCCATACAGATGCAGTCATTCGGGAGGCTCAGAGTAGAGTCGCTACCTCTCCACATTGAAACAAGCCAGATAAGGTGGTTTGAGCATCTGAATAGGATACCTCTTGGGCACCTCTTGGGGTGAGATGTTGGGAGGAGGCCCGGGGTAGATCCAGGAAACACTGGAGAGATTATACTCTCAGCTGGCCTGGGAGTGCATCAGTGTTACCCCAGATAAGCTGGAGGAGGTGGCTGGTGGGTGGGGAGAGGGAGGTCTGGGTTTCTCTTCTTAGGCTACTGCCCCCACGACCTGGCCCCAGATAAATGGAGGAGGGAGGATGGATGGATGGGTGGATGGATGAGCCAGTAAATTAACCCAGTGTACAATAATACATAAGAGGTACAAACTGGGGCTAATTGAGGTATTTTAATGCTATCTAACCAACTGTGGAACTCACCATGCTGGATATCTTTCATGTCAAGGTGAAGCGAAGACATGAGGATTCCTACAGCCTGAGAACGCTTATTATTTAGGAGCTTCACAACCTAAAACCAAAACAAAATGATAAAATCTTACAGATCAGATGTCATAGAAGGTGGAGTGTAATGTAACATATTGTAATGTACTTGCATTTATGCAGTGCTTTTCTAATCTTACTGACCACTTATTTTACTGACCACAGTATTTTAGACTAAAATTCACATCTAAAAGTCAAATGCAGGACAAACAAGTAAAACTTAAATAACAGAATGCGTTCAGGTTGAAAAGTGAGTGCAAAAGTATACACAGGGAAGACTAAAGGCTATTTATAGATTGAGGGCTGATTGCAAACCAGAAACAGGAGGGGAATGGGAAAAAATCAGGACAGTCACAAAGGAGGATGTAAAACTAAGGGAGACAGAGGGAAGGAGAGACAAAGAAACACTGAGGAACTGAGCATACAAGAAATAACAAACTCAGAATACCTTTAATAGCCTTAAACCTTAAAACCAACACTAGCTCATTAAAGCACTGTTAACAGGCACCCAAAACTTCATAGAAACTAAACAGGGGACAGAACTCACATTAATACAAGAACAACAAATCAGGGTCTGGACAGGCTCAGTTTTTTTTCTCCTCCTTGGGTCTGGAAGTTTAAAAAAAATCATCCAAATTCAACCCAATCCAAGTTTATCTATAAAGCATATTCAAATCAACAAAAGTAGTATATGGATGGTGCCCCCCCCCACTGCAGGTTTGTCTTTATTACGTATCTTTTATGATAGCTGTTAGGCTCCTTAAACAAAGACTTGTATTTTATCATAAACAGCCAGAATGTGCAGCTACTCAAACAACTGTTTAATCACATATTCAGCTATTGTATGAGTCTGTTTGTTTTAAGCAGATTCAGTGTGGTGGACTCTACACACACAGCCTCAGGAGAAAGCGCTGATGCCCAAACTGCTGTGGGTTAAGGATGAGGGCTTGCCCCATGTCCCCCAGTTGGTGGAACCCACAGACACCACCTCAGTTTGAGACCACTACCAGCGGTTGTGTTGTGCTATTACTTTCCTTTTCTTGTTATGAAAATGTGTTTATTACATTATATGAAAAAGTAATGTTATTCATGCAGTGGCTCGTGATAACATTTTTTTTATTGCATTAAACACATGTAATAATGTCCGCTTGCTTGAATTAAACATTTAATGTCTCTCTTTTTTTGTGTGTCATGTTATTATAAACAAAAAAACAAAGAACAGGATGTAACAGGTAACTAAAACGATGGTATGATGCATCTCTCTATACATGATAAGATGATGCTATAGATTAAGAATCAAACTTTTTTCTGTGAATACTGTTTCTGAAACATAATGAGTGTCTCTGAAGAATAAACTATGCAACTAATGCTGCCCCCCCCCCAAAAAAAACAAACAAACATCCAAAGTACTGATTATTTCCCTTCATGTCACAGATGCACTAAATACATCTTCTTAGTTTAGAATGGATTGCAATAAGTCCTTCGTCTTTGCTGTAGATATAATAGCAAAAATGAGTGTACAGGTAAGTGTACACAGCAGACTTCAATCATGTTTTTCACAAGAGGTCAGCATAGAATATGTCTGGTGATTCAATAAAAGTTTGTATCTTTAAATATCTTTCATCATCTATATTGCCGTGTCCCTAGTATTCTTCTCCTTCACCAAATCCATGAACTTACTCTGTCTTCCTCTTGTTCCTCCAACCTACCAGGTCCAAAGTATCCACACTTCATGCTCAACAGATGTCCTATCTCACCTCTGCCACTTTAACTTTTTTCTCTAAACCTGACCTGTCCCTCTGATGGACTCGATTCTAATCTGCTATATCCTGCTCATTCTCAATGAAAGTTTATAACCTCTTCACCTCAGGCCTCAGTCTCTTAGGGCTGTGCTGACTGATCTATGGGATGCTAGGCCCCTGTCTTCCTAAATTGATGTGTGTGGGTTAGTGTTTGTCCACTCTGATGAACTTCACATGAAATTTGTATGAACAAACAGAGTTAGTGAACGTGTGTGTGTGTGTGTGTGTGTGTGTGTGTGTGTGTGTGTGTATATATATATATATATATATATATATTACTGTACTATTGCCTACCTGTATGAGGCACAAATGAGAAGCACTTGAACATGTGGAATATATTTTTATTATACTCCACATTGAAATTCCACATTGAATGAAGCAAGTCTAGAAGTCCCATAGTTCGTTTCCTGCTCCCACTCCATTCTGAGCAGCTGATGCTGCTTGGGCTCACAAAGCTAACATCCAAGGAACAGTGATAGAGAAATAAGGCAAAATTCTGATTATAGTGGTCAGCCAGGTCATTTGTCACAACCTGCCAGATGCGACCAAAACCATCACTCTCCAGTAAGAGTGGGGATATTAGTGGGCAGTATACTTCCTGAAAAACCAGTTTCCTTTATGCATCTCCCAGCAGCCATCTGTTTTGCTCAAAACAGCCTCATACCGAGCTTTGCTGTATTCTGGTGCAGATCAAAACCTGATAGATAAGCAGCTAGTTTACCATACACACCAAACAGGATTGGTCCAACTCATCCTTTCTGGTAATCACAGTAAGTTTCTACAGTTTTATGTGTTTCAATCACCACACTCCTCCATAGCTCTGGTTTACCCCTGGTATGAAAGACACAATCCACATTAACTGGGCAGACACATAGAAAGTTTTAGTTAAATTTATTGTTTATATAATAAATACATAATTCCACCTCCAAACAGAGAAACTGCTAGAACAAACCTTTCTCTCTGACCTCTCTCTCATTCCCAAGGCATACCATGACTTGGGACCAGTATTCAGAAAAGACAAGATCTTGTTCTCCCACCTCACCAACCATACGACTGCGACTGCCACTCTCCACTCTCCACCAAACCCATGGTGCCTTCTCTGGATCCCAGCCTGTTTACCTACTACCCAGCCTGAGTCTCAATTCCCAAATCTAAGTAAGGCCTCTGAGCTTATCAAGTCACCTTTGAAAATCTCTGTCTGCTGGGTTTCACTAATAACCTGTCTCCCTCGCTGCAGACTCTTTCTGAGTATTGCTGACAAAAATAGTTCCTCACAGGTTGCTCACTGTCTGTTCATTATTTGTGTAAATAAATCTTTTTAAAGATTTATTGGTTTTCTGGGTCTACAGTGAAACAAAACAGAAATAAAGACTTAATAATACTGAACAAAAATATCAAACTCATAAGTGACAGCTGTTTTACAGTAATGTTGGACACGTGCTTATTCAATATAGCATTAAATTTGATTGAATTTGCCATTTCTGGGTCCAAATGCTCCTTTAGTTACCAAAAGCAAATTAAATTAAATTACATTTAACTTTAACATTCAGGGGTTACTTTTCCTTGGCATCTCCAGCATGGACATTCCTTATTTATGTGTGTGTACATGATTTTACAAAAGCTAAACATTTTATACAAAAATCTAAAATCAAATGGCAATTTTTGTTTTTCTTAATTTAAAACTGTTGACTCACTCTTTTAAATGCAGTAAATTGTAAATAATTGCCAGATATTGAAAGTTCCAAGTGTTCTGGGGAAAGGGGCAAAAGCACTCACAGGACATTTTCAGTCTCTTTTATAGTTCAAATAAGCAGAAAAGTCCAGGAGCATATTTTGATACTTATGTGTTAAAGGGATTTATTAAAGGGTTAATTGTTCTCCTTTGTGGTGAAGTGTAGTGCCGAGACCTACATGAAAGAGGATTTACCAGTCTGAATGGAGATTAGAAATAGGAGTAAGCTAGGTAGCTAGCTGATGTGCAAAGGTAATTATATACCTGAGGTATTTCTAAAAAAAAAAAAGCTCAGCACTGCTATATATTTACTTTAAATAACTAAACTCCAGTGAGGTTTTGGATGATTAGTGAAATTTGGCTAGTTGACATATGATTTGCCATACAATCAATGTTCAAATTAAGGGTCAGCTACTGAATAATGGGCAAGCAGGCAAAACTTGGTTTTAATTCTTTCAGTTAATTATTTATATGAAAAATTTTTGATCCTGAGCCTAATCTGAAATCTCAGTTGGCCCAAACAGTGATTCATTTCTGATCTAATCAGAAATGATAAGATCAAAGGCACAATAGTATACACCAGGGATTAAAGTGGGCCACAGTCTGGAATGCCTTCTGGCACCTTCAATTAATGAGCAATTAAATCTGATAAGCATTATTATATTATATATTATATTATATATTGTTATTATATACTGTCAAATGAGTTACTTGTAATTTTTCATGTGCTTCCAGCAGATGGCATGGAGATACTCAGTAATAAGAAAATAATGACATCACACAGCCCTCCTATTCTGTGTTTTTCCTTCTTATCCCTGTTATGTATTCAGCATCTAGCTACTGCTCCAGATGAGGACCAAGCAAAAATGAAGTGGCATTTTTTAAGTGGCACAGAGAGAGAGAGAGAGAGAGAGATGTTAATATGGACACTGAGAGATGGAGAAAGATATCAGAAAGAGAGGAGAGGTGAGGAAGATGAGAGATTATTTTTAAAAACAAGAACAGCTCAGCAAGTGAAATTTTATAAACTGGAAATGTCAGTTTCACATGTGACATCCTAATTCTTCTTCTTTTTTTTAAAATTAGATATTAGATCTTAAATGATGTGTTGCTGAATTACGTTTCTGTGAAACATCTTGCAAAATTTATTTAAATATACTAATTTTGTGCTATGCAAAGATTGGATGAAAATATCCACTATGCAGTTTAGTGCAGTGTAGGGCAGGCTAAACTGTTCGTTTGTAGTATTGTTGGGCAGTTTACATTGACACACTATCTTAGACCAGCACAGAGCAAGCTATGGTGTTCAAGATGGTGCCTTAGTAGGCACTCAGCACCGAACTGGAGATTTCAGCAAATCTCATCTCTCCCAATCATAATAATGTATGTACAATCTCTGTTACTATGACTATGACCTGAACGCATTTAAAACATTCTAGTTAGGTATGTAAGTTCAGCGCTGACTGGTAATACCTAAAGGGATACCAAAATTAGGCTTTTGCTACAGTCACTACAACAGTTGTGCTTCTCCAGGTGAAATAAATTCAAATGTTTACACTGCAAAGGAGCATTAAAACCCCTTACACATATGTGACCTAACAGGGTTTCTAAAGATACAAAAATGGCAAAACACAGTGTGAACTATAAAGTGATAAACTAGCTTCAAAGTTAGCTACATCTAGGGGTTTTCTAAAAGGTGTATTTCAAAAACACTTAATGCTGACTTGAATGACTGATGCCCGTGTCTGGGTTAAATACATTTAGATTTATTTGAAGACAAAACAAACACCTGTTTGGCCTTGGATTTGGTTATGGTGTCAGACAGCGGCTGCTTCTCTTCCTTCACAGCTGTTTTGGAGAACAATTCCACAAACTCCTCAAAGTCTACTTCAGGCTCCTCAATTGTTTCCCACACAAGTGAAGAAGAAATCTCCCTAGGAGACACAAAACGGCACTTAATTCTGTTTAGAAACATGCAATATAAAGAAAGACTATTGTTGTGAATATTATTATTGTTAACTTACAAAATTCCCCACTTCTGTCCTTACAAACATTCTATTCTTACAGAATGATGCCGCAAAGATTTTTTAAACAGTGAGTGAGGTCTGGGAAAGCAGAAGTTGTGCTTGGATCATGTGGTAGTAGGGGTGTCATAACTGCACTGATGATATCTGTGTATTTGAAAATGAATTCTTAATATTGTGTAAATATTACACAGAGTTGGCTTTGATCTTTTCATGAGTTGGCAATAAATAAACACCAACCATATCTTTCAGGTAATGATGTCTAATGGACTCTCTTCCAGAACAAAATGAAAGTGTTTAGTCATCATTTAATCACAGCTAGGCCTATAAGTTTTTGGACAATTACACATTTTTTGTAATTTTGCTCTGTACACCACCAAAGTGGATTTTGAATCAAATAACCAGAATATGTTATTGTCAAAAAAAAGGACCTAATTGTACATGTTAATGTCTTTACTTTTTGGTGTGGAGCTGGATCCTGGTCCAGTAGAGAGGCTTCATTGCCTTTGGGTGGCTCCACCACAGCCTTCCTTGGTGGTTTCTCCTGAGTCAGACCCAGAGAGTACAGCCCTGGTGGCAGTGGAGGAGGCAGGGAGCCCAGAGCTCCTGGAAGAGCTGGAGGGAACGCAGGTGGTCTCCTAAGGGAGGGGGAGGAGGGGAGGGGGAGGGGAGAGGTGGCCCACAGCCTGGAAGTGGAAGCAATACGTAACTGAACCAGGTCACAC
>JAMQGT020005466.1:0-63960 GCA_024447675.2 Pterophyllum scalare
GTGATGTTGTGCTGCTGGACAGAGTACGTATTGCTCTCATATGGAAGCAAATTGTCAGTTATAAAGTAGTCACACCCTAAATCATGACCTGTTTTATTGTCTTCTTTTTCTTCTTTTGTTCAGGGCTCTCCATAGCTGATCAGTTGCATCCATCTCACCCTATTCCTGGCACCCTCTTCTGTCACACCAACCCTCTGCATGTCCTTCTTCACTACATCCATGAACCTTCTCCGAGGGTCTTCCTTCCTCCGCCTGGCTGCTCCATCCTACTTTTTCTTCCCTCTTGCGGTCTCCGCACGCATGCTTTCCCTCTCATCTCCTCCTCTGTCTTGTGCTGCACAGTTTCCACTGGCACCCTGCTGGTAAACAGGGCTGGCGGCGGTCCATACCTATATGGAAATCTTACTGATGATTTGCATGTTTGATTGGCAGAGATTTTATGCCGGATGCCCTCTCTAAAGCAACCCTCCCCATTTTATTTGGGCTCAGGACCGGCACAGTACACTAGCTTGGGGCTCCCTGTGGCTGGCTGCTCTGCTTTATTGTCTATTTTTCATACATTTCATACATTTTCATACATTTTTCTTACATTCTCAATGGGAACATTGTCAACAATTTGAAAACCAGTGCTTGTAATAGATAGGACTTTTGAATAAATATGTTTTTTTAAGAAAGTGTTTACTGGGGTCATAAATGGATGTACAAAGGAGGTCTATACAATCTGTGCACATCTATACAATCTGTGACTACTTTTTCCAACCAAAAGAGTCACCCCCTGCTGGCCTCTACAAAGAATGCAGGTTCACTTCCCATATTGGCTTTGCCTTTCAGACCTGGGGCCATGTCCATCTTTTAAATAGATGGACATGGAGCGCACTCCATTACAGCAACACCTCATAGGACATTGCTCCTTTTTTATTTGGAGTGCATACAGTACTAGTCTAAACTTTCAACTGGTACTGTACTTCCAAAATTTATCAGGCTGATAGTTGGACTAACTTTAAAAACTACAAAAAACCCCCAAAAAAACAATGAAACAAAGTATGAGCTTTCACACTTAAAGCACAGCACCAATGACTATTCAAGCAAGTGTTAGATAGTTCACAAACAGAGTGTGAGAGTGCGGACAGCATGGTCTGGTAGTCTGTTCAAAGCACTTTAGCAACAAGGGGTGTAAAGAGTGACACGGTCTGTGGAGCTGATAGTGAAGCCAGTGTGATTCCTCATTTTGAGGAGGCACAAAGAGAAAAAAAAAAGAGCAAGGAAATCTGCAAAAGCTGCTTAAAAAGGCATGCACTAGAAGCATTACAACAGCCATCCTACACAGTCAAAATGGACGCATACAGGTTTTATGAAATGCTTATCAGTGGAGCTCCAGTTTTGAGTTTTATTGTAAGGAGATCTGGCTGTGTCTTGGTTGGAAAGCTCCATGCTCCAGCCAGCATCTGTAAAAGTGGTCAATATGTGCAGAGGCGTGAATTGCATGTTCGCTCGCTCCCCGCTGAGCGACGGATGCCAAATTGGGGGGCTGGCGGCAGATGGTGTGGGGTGTGAGATTAGACTAGGCATTGACACAAGGCAGGAGGTTGCGCCGGTGTGAAGCTGCTGTGGGTGAGAGAGGAAGTCAGATATCTTCTCCATGGGAATTGGCTCTGGTGTTGAGGAGGAGTAGATTTACATACGTGTGTGCATCACCAGCTCAGCTTCAGACAGAGTTTCTCCAGCACCTCGGGGGAAGAATGTTAAATGCAACATTTTTTTTCTCTCTCTCTTAAAATAATCCAAACAGTCAGGAGAGAGCTGTGTGTGCTTTTTATGCTCCATTTTTCCCTCTGGACTATGTGCCAGAAGTTTATATATAACAGGATGAATTACTAAGTAATCACTGACCAGCCCTACTTTGCATACGGCTGTGCTGGGAAAAATAGAGTTCTTTATGTTACTGCTTGCATAAAGTGGGATGGTACTGCTGCTGGAGTTCATTAATAACAATTCAAGCCCATAACTCTTTAAAAAATATGATATGTTTTATACATACTGGAGCACATTGGAACAAGTGTATTTTTGTAATTAAGGACAGGAACCCTGCTCAAGGGCATAAATACAAGTGGCTCTTTGGAGTCATCTCCGTGGTGTTAAATCACTTGGCTATTGACCCTGTGTAATACCCGCTGCTGACACAGTAGAAAAAAGGGCTTTAATTATATATTCAAGGGAAAATGGTGGGCGAAATAAGGGGATACCCCAGTGGCAAGGGGAGCTCAAAGTCAAGAGGAGCTTGAAAAGAATATTGAATTAAAAAAAAAAACTCAAACACCTTTGATGGTGTGAGTCCCCTCATTCCCTCTGCAGCAGGTGTTAATAAATCATCATGCTTGATCATTTTCAGGCATTTGACCACGCTGACACGAGGAGGTATGACGTCGCTCCAGGAGGTCTGGATGTTAAAGAAGTACTGTTAAAAAAAAAAAAAGAGTCCATTCAATACTGTAACACTGTGAGTATATATGAAATAAAATTTTTAAACATAATTAAAGGTTGCTGCATCTGGAGGAGGACAGGACTGAAGTGAAGTGTGCAGGAACAAATTCAGCCAGAGGAGGGTGACAGAGACAATAAATGGAGATGGAAAACAGGTTTGTTCATATTTACTGTATTTCTTCTACCAACAGAGGGGGTCAGAGGACTGTTTTTAAAAGCAGGCCTGTGGATGGAGTAACAAATGAGAATACATTCAGGATACGAGTGCATGTATTCAGTTGGACCATTAACTATATAAGGAAATTACCATTACCATCTTTTAAGGATTAAGATTATGCTGCTAAACAATATTCCCATACTACTTCATCAATGTCACAAGGTCATATTCATTCATTTTAATCCAGTCGACTGAGGTTTAGTATAGATCAGATATGTTTTTAATATGTTTGCCTTTACTGATAAAACTTTACCTTCATTAAAGGTGCGTTATCCCCGTCAGGTTACAGCTGATGGGGCAGAAAAGTCAAATATAAAATTTGGATTCCAGCATCTATCCATCTATCTATCCATCCATCCATCCATCCATCAATCCTTTTTCTTCTTCTTATCTGGGGCCGGGTCGCGGGGCAGCACCCTAAGCAGAGGAATTGAGACCTTCCTCTCCCCAGCCACCTCCCCCAGCTTGTCCAGGGGAACGCCGAGGCATTCCCAGGATAGCCGAGAGATATAATCTCTCCAGTGTGTCCTGGGTCTGCCCCGGGCCACCTCCCTGTAGAACATGCCAGGAACACCTCACCCAAGAGGTGCTGCGTTACATATAAATGGTCCACGTTGACACACATTCATATACCTCAGTCCACTGGATTAAAATGGAGGCTCTGCTCATTATTTACATGTTGCCATGGTGAATCCTGGTATCAGAGCTCCATTGATGATGCCTTTATTTCTCTACTCACACACACATTTATCTCAGGGTGAACATACTCAGGGTGGACTGAATTACCTCTGATCAGCTGTTCTGGAACCAAAAACTCAGAGTTGCCCGATCTCAGATTTAGTCAAAGAGTTTATTTTAAAACTCAAAATCTGTTGAACATGCTGGGGCTAACTGGCTAAATCCAGCTGTGGGACCTGCTTGCTCATGATGGAGGGAAAATGTGGAAAATGGCTGAGAGGTGAGATGCAGAGTTGAACAATGCAGTAGCTGCTGTAATTTTGACTGATATAAAAAGGCAGGGAATGAAAACCAACAGTGAATGAAATGAACATATTCGCAGTTAATTATTTAAAAGAAAAATCATGCTATTACAGTCAAAACAGTTATGCTGGCTGTTAAGTTTGGGGATAAATATTCATTATGTCTACTGAAGAGAGAAATAAGTAGACACAAACATGGTTAGTGGAGGCGGTATTCTATAAGGAGATGGGGGAAGAGGTGTTGTGGAGGGGCGACTTCATCAAAGCTTCATCTGAACACAAAGAAGCGAGACAGAAACTCGATTACTAGGAAATGGAAGTCTGCTGTCGTGTGACTGTGACAGTACAGTGGTGGTGGGGGTGGGTGAGTGGGTCGGGTGGCGGGCACGACTCAGACATGATACCATCAAAGTCCTCCTTTATTTTACTTGATGAGGAAGCGATGCCGCATCCCCAGAGCTGCCTGAGGGCATGCTGATGTCATCTGCCTGTCACACACAATGACAGGAAGCCTGCTGCAGTTGCGCGTAAATGAATGAGTGCGTGAGTGAATCAATGAATGAATGGAGCCTGCTGCTGGATTCACCAGGTCCTGGAATGAAGCTGGTCAAGGCAGTGATAATGGACAGAGCGTGCATTAGCATTTTCCCGGACACCTGCAATCTGATATATGCAATGATATATCCTCTGCTGATGATAAGCTGCCTTTAATGAATTCATTTTGCTTTCATTAGTGCTGGTGTGATGCTTCTTGGAATTCACTGCAAAACCAGGAGCTGCTCTGTGCATCCAGGACATGGTGGTGCTGTTCGCTGCTCATGCTCCACCCTTGAATCTCAGAGGCACAATTGAGCTGCAAAACAGAAAAGAAAATCTCTTTAGACTATTTTTAGGGGCATGTGTGTGTGTGTGTGTGTGTGTGTGTGTGTGTGTGTGTGTGTGTGTGTGTGTGTGTGTCTTCTTCCACAGGCAGATTTATCAGCGGGGCCTCTTTTGTGACTGTCCCCAGCTCCTACCACCTTTGCATCCAGCACAGGGAGCTGAGACAAACACGTTGCCTATCCAGCTTATACCTCACTTAAAATCTACAATAGCCGCATTAGAGCATTTAAATGGAGTCCCAGGTCTTCAGTCGTTACACTGGTGACAGGTCACATATGCACAGATCGTTAACTGACCACTGGCTGTTGAGGTAAGTGGAGGGATAAGACACCCATGAATGTTTGAGAGAGTAAATGTCCCAGATAAAACATAAATCCTAAACCACTCACTGCTGCCTGATCACATTTAATGAGATGCAGCCAGATTGCTAATTGACTTCCTGAATTCCATGTAGCCTCTTTCTCCATGGCAACTAAACCAGCCATCTCCTTTCATATTGGTAGTAAAAAAGAACAAAGTTTTTTCTTTAAAGCCTCCATTCACTTTGTTCTGTTTTCTTTTATGAATAATACATCTGTGATTACATTTCAACTGCACTCAAACTGTTAACCGCTAATGTTATTAAAGGAATAATGAGGTCTAATCAAGGGCAACACATGATTACACAGATTATATCTGTTAGTAGGGGCATAAATATTAATGAATCAGATGTACTAGGCAGGACTGTGGAAGAAAGGCAGTGTGAGGTGAGGCCATTAAAAGGGGGGAGACGGAAGAGGAGCTCAGCTTGTCAGAGTGTCTGGCTCCCCACTGACACCAACATGGCCCTCACTGTTCTCTGTCAAAGTGACATAAACCAGTCCTGAATCACTACTGCCAGCCTCCTCTGTGAGTCCCTTTCCCTTCCTGACACTGTCCCCTCCCACACATAGATCAGATCCTGTGTCCACATCAGACGGGTAACAAAACGCAGAAGGTCTCATCCTGCTAGGGGCGACTCAGGAAATAAGTCACACAGGAACGTGCAGCAAGTTACACAAGAACACGCAACAGACACCAGCTCCTCCAAACAAATTCTCGATTTTGTTTGGATCTTGCTAAGCTCCTTATTTCCTCTACTCATGTCTGTTGTCAACATCAGTGTAATTATATTTCATATAGACTTTCAATTTCTAAGCGTGACCAAATAACACTGGGAGAGTCGACAGAGAAGCAGCTGGGATTGTTGTGAGATTGTTGCTACACTATATTGCTAAAAGTATTCGCTCGTCTGCCTCCACACACACACACACACACACACACACACACACACACACACACACTTGAGTGACATCCCATTCTTAATCCAACGGGTTTAATATGATGTCGGCCCACCCTTTGCAGCTATAGCAGCTTCAACTCTTCTGGGAATGCTTCCCACAATGTCTAGGAGTGTTTATGGGAATTTTTGACCATTCTTCCAGAAGCACATTTGTGAGGTCAGACACTGATGTTGGACGAGAAGACCTGGCTTGCAGTCTCCACTCTAATTCATCCGCTCTAATTCATCCCAAAGGTGTTCTGCTGGGTTGAGGTCAGGCCAGTCAAGTTCTTCCACACCAAACTCTCTCATCCATGTCTTTATGGACCAACTTTGTGCACTGGTGCGCAGTCGTGTTGAAACAGGAAGTGGTCATCCCCAAACTGTTCCCACAAAGTTGGGAGCATGAAATTGTCCAAAATGTCCAAAAGAATATGCACACCTGCTGAGCTCTTTTTGTATTTTTTTTTTACAAACCTGAGAAGCCCTAATGCAGTTTCATTTAACTGCTAAATTTAGTTGCTGAATGTATTTGCAACAGAGTGAATGCTATGCCACAAAAGTCTCACACATAGAGCTGCTCGTGATTGCACATCGTAAAAGGGGAAGTACTTTAGCAAATATTAAGTGTATCATATGTACTTATTCCAACTTTTTTGTTATTACATTAGCAGATAATAGGAGATTGCACGACTGTTTACCTGAGGAAATGCTTTTACTATTAAGGGAAATACAATGAAGCAGATGTGTAAGATTATTTTTATTGATTTCCATTGTTTCTTCTTAATTAGCCCCAGGGCTTAAGACTTGATTAGATGGGGGTTCTGGATCTAAGGTTATTGATTTTTCTTTTTTCTTTTTTTCTTTTTTTCCTTTCAAGTCACTGCTGGTTATTACAAATTCTTCCTGCTCCCATGTGGGTAGTGTTTGCCCCGCTACCAAACATGTAGTTGCCCCCTTGGATGACTCCCCAAGCCATTTAATTGAAACAGACAAAATAACACCCCTGTTATCCCGGGGGCCCAATTCTATTAGCTTCTTATGCGCCTCCCCTGAGGGAGGTGTGCAGCCACGAAGCAAGTGCAGCACCAGCACATCGTCCGCACCCTCAGATCTCATCTCAGAATGATCATGCTGCCTGCAGAGGCGGTCAGAAGCACCAGAGATGTTTACCTAATAAAGCCCCTGTATGACATCTTCCTTATCAGAGTGCCAACAATGTTTATCCGCAGCATTCATGCACACAATAATGAATTAATATACAAACATCACCGTGTGCAAATGTGAGCTCCCGCTTTCCGGGAGATCTGATATGGCCGTGCCTGTTGAGCTGTCTGCCCGAGTACGAGAGGAAAGGCAATTATTTGCATGATCACACAGGCATTGTGTTGCATCCAACCACACTGGAATTTAATTATCTAATGGTAAATACTTTCACAGAAGAAGAGTAGGGATTTGACCCATCTTTACTGACTGTATCAGCCCATGTTTTTTTTTTGTTTGTTTTTTTACTGCACACCATAATCTCATGTCTAAAGATAAACTGCTCCACACGGGTAATTCAGGCTGGAAAATCACCTCTTTTGGTAAATGTGTGTTAAGTGTTCACCTTCACCTGTGCTGACTTGTCTTTTGATTGGTTTTAAAGAATAATTGATTTGATAAAGTATCTGGAGTGTGGATCCTTGACTACAGTCGAATCAATTGTCTCATCTAAGTGGCCACTAAAATGCTGAGCTGCAGCGCGCAGCCACACTCAAGCATGCTCATAAAAAAAAAAAAGTACTGGCATCTAATGATAACACTCCATCTTTATCAGGGGACCCATCAGTTATATTAAGGTAGTGAGAGAGGGGAAGCTTATTCCCCATTTCCTCCTTTGTTAAATGATTGACGGCTGTTTGGCACCAGTCTCCCATCTTAGTTCAGATTTCATAGCAGACAGTATTTGGATTGCTATGGTAACAGCTTTTATACTGTGGGCACCACACCTCCCCCTCCCCTCCTGTTTTCATCTAGACACCACGGTATCTCCCAGACTTTATTGGGGTGAGAGGATGCTTCTTGTCACTCTCATAAAGAGCAAATGATTCCACGAAGGCATATGAAGAAGCTCTGCTGGCAGAGCAACGTGCAGTCTCTGGGGAGCGCGCCTATGTGCAGAGCAATCTGGCACAGGAAAACGCCCTCTCCTAACATGCTGCTGATATTAATTACGAAGCGAAAGCTACGGCTGTGCCTCCAGCGCTTCCTGTGCAGGGATGGGAGGGGCCACGAGAAGCCATGGGGAAACTACAGATGTTACTCACACATTCTTATAGTAAAATCTGGGAGAGGCTCCTGCTTTATTCTCATCTCTTTGCTGCAGGTGTGTTGGTAAGAGCTGGGTGTGTGAGCAGAAAACATTCTTGATGATAATACAGCATGTGCTCAGCCAGAGAAGCTTCTGTGCAGACTCCCATGATGTATCCCTGCAATACTGTCTGTAGCATACAGCAAATTATTTTATTTTATTTTTTTAAAATCAGAACCCTTATTGATTGCACAGCTATTTCTTGCTGGAAGATCTTTATATGTGCAACAGCACAATTTTATTCAGAAGTCAAATACAAGACTGAAAATGATGCACTCATAAATAAAACACTCTGTTTGCGAGATTATTCACCAAGTCTCTGCAATCTGTATTCTGAAACAGCTCCTGTGCTCTTAGGTGCACAAAGACAGCATTCAACACTTTGGAAAATGTCAACATAAGTTTTATAGTGTTCACATTTAGCCTACCTTAGCATAAAGAGGGAAAGAGCTTTTTTGACCAACCTATGGATGACCAACCTTTTTTTGAAGACATTCTGCCAGAAAAATAGTAGTTCTATGGCAGATAGCCCTCTGACGGGCTTTAGTTTGGCTGTGCAAGTGGCTGAAAGCATGTGCCCAACATGGAAATGCCAGACACTGCAGTTCCCAGACTGGCCACTTGAGGATTGAGTTTCTAAATATAAGCCAGCACCCATAAACTACCAGGTTAAAACACACAACCCAAAGCACATTTATCTTTAATCCTTAGGTGTCATATATGCTATGTCCATCTTTTATATACAGTATGGATGTGGCATTACTTTTGTGAGGGGACAATAGCAAGCATAAACTAGGTGTCAAACATTCAGAACAGTGTCAGTTTTCATCCATTATAATACACTATATGAGAGAAAATGATCATTCTTGCTGCTGACCTGACTGTGATGCCTCACTCCATCCAAATTGGAGCCTATTCGGACTTACAGATAGGATATTGTTATGTAACATTTTTTGCATTGACACAGACCCAGGATTGTTGTCTTCTTCCCCTTTTCCTGTCTTTAACCATAATCAGTCTGTTTCCCCAAATTCAGTTCATAAGAGTAACATGAAAATTCTCATTTGCATGAGTCATAGCAGACATCTTGATGTGAAATGACTTCTGTTAATAACATTAACAATAGCTCTATTATATTCAAGTACACCAGTAAGCTTTGACTGTGTGACAGTGAGTCAGTGTACACGAGGGCCCTGAAACTGAGGCAGCTAAATGGTATTCAGGCAGTATTATTTGGGTTTTGTGTTTGAAACACAAAAGCCTAAGCATGTATTCAGATACCTTTCACTTCCCTAAAAATAGCAAATTCTCATCCATTGAAGCCAAAAAAGCCCCAAATGAATGTCTGTAAACCTAAGAGAGGCTGTGTAAAATCACATCTTCTAATTAAACCCTTTTGAAAACCGTTCTTTTTGTGTGGTTTGCTTGTGTGAGTGAAGAGTTGAATTTGCCGCATGTCCCCTTCAGTGATAGGTTAGTGTTTGTGAAGGAGCGTCTGAGGATGAACAACCTGCAGCCCCCAGCGCGCGCATTTGATAACACACTCTTTTTCAGAAGGAGATTTTCTCTCTGGTCGCGTCAGAGCTGACACTTTAATCCGAGCTGACAAAAAATTGTTTGTCAACATCTTTGGTGTGGGAGTTCTACCCTGTGCTGTGGGAAAAGCAAAGAACTTATTTTGTGTTTAGAGTAAGACGAATTCACAGAATTTCAAGTGTGGGATCCTGTATTATATTTACTGTGTATTTGTACTGAATGCTCTGCATTGTGGGAAGAAGCTGTCAACCTAATTGTTGATTTAAAAACTGGTTGTGTACCCTGTATATTGCCACCAGGTGATGCTGACGGAGGAGCAACTAAAGGGGTTGCATTGCTACACAATGTTCAGTGCACCCCCTGCCCCCACTTTGGTAAAACACACACATTAGCTATTTATTTGCACAAGTGTGAAATGAAATTTAGAATTTTGAAACACCACCATCACATTCACCTAAAACCAACATCCTCACAAAGGATAAAGCATGTAAGAAAAATATTCCAAATTAGACTGAAGGACCACATTAAATCCTTTAAAATGGCCTTTGAATTCCATGTTAAATAAATAAAACACTGCACAGCATTGTTATGGGCTTTTGGCAACACAATCCATCTTCATTTTTGATGAAAGCCTATGGGCTGTCTGGTAGAGAGCGGCAAAGCAGCACACAGCCTGCATATTTACTTCCAGCTCATTTATTCTCATTATGCAGTCCTGCAGACGTCAATGAGGGGATTTCTGCCCCACCGTGATGTTCTGTGATACAGAAGCAGAGAGAGAGAGAGAGATGAGATAGGGGGAACACATCAGGAAAAACAAGACGGAAGCAGGGCATTGGGGGGGGGCAATTCATTCATGCTCTGAACTTTGACACCTTTGACAGAGGTACCCTCTGTTTTCAGAGCCTACGTTGACGGCACCAGCTCATTCTTTTGCCCTCGCTCAGTCTCCGTTGGAAATTTTACATTGGCTGCCACATAATGAGGCCCTGCCCTGTCTAGCTGGGGAGGTGCCGTGATTTCATATCTTGGTTTTGCTTCCCTTTTGTAATTATGGTTAATAATGCCAGCAAAATGCCACTTGAGAAATGGTGCGGTCTCAACATATTATTTCTGACTGTAGGAGCATATCTGACAGATAATGATTATGGTGCTTACAATAATCAGATCTTTCTTTGTGGTGGAAAAATAATTAGTGTTTTAATCCAATTATTTGGCTTTTTGTGACAACTTCTTTTCACATTTTTAATGTTCTTTAATATTTAAATCCTGACTAATTTGTAGCTAGAGTGAATGCTTTTCTCAAAAGATTATTTCCAGCTGCAGTAATTTACACGGCTGCATGGCTCTATGAGTGGGACCTCGCTGCCCTTCCATGTGCATATGTGGAGCGATAGGGAGGGGGAGAGCAACAGCAAGACGCCCTCACAGAGCGCAGGAGGAATCAGTGACTGACACTGATTAGGTCAAATACAGCTTGAAGGAAGCACTGGGTTAGAGGTGGGTTGCAAAGCAGCTTGCATGTACACAAAAACTGTCTGCAGGCTATGCAGATGATGCATAGCAGGACATCAGTTGAGCCATCAGCTAGTGTTGGCTAGCATTAAGATTGTCTGATCATAAAGCTTTAATTCCTCAATCTTAACACTGCAGAAAAAGTTCTTAGTAGGTACACTATATGGACAAAAGTACTGGGCCACCAACACATTACACCTACAGGAGCTGCTCGGCCATGGAAACCCATGTCATGAAGCTCCAGGTAAACAGTTTTTGTGCTGATGTTAACGTCAGAGTAAGGTTTGGAAATCTACAGCTATTAAGTCAGCAGAGCATTGGCTACTTATGCACCATGTGCCTCAGCACCCAGCAACCCCACTCTGTTACTCTATGTGGTCTGCCACTTCATGGCTGAGTTGCTGTATTTTCCTGAACAGTTCCACTTTGCAATAATATCACTTACAGTTTATTGTGGAATATGGAAGGAAGAAATTTCACAAACTGACTTGTTGCAACAGTAGCATCCTTTTACTGGGGATTTATGCTTCAGTGGGAAACCCTATGTTGTAATCACAAACCCCTGTGAACCCTATGCAGTAGCTTAGGGTGTAACCTGACACACATAGAAACGTAAGTACACGTCAGGTCAACGTATTGTGATTGGCCTCTTCAGTACTGTCGATTCCTCCTGCGCATTTCTGGCCATGTTTTCACCGCAGTCTTTAAACTTATCAGTGATAGAATAACAATCATCGTCTCAGTGTAAGGAATAACAGTCTCAACCACCTTGCTGAGAAGTTGAGGAAGTTCAGTCTTTTAATGCTAACTTTTAACATGTTCATTACCACACTGCACATGTACTCCTCTAGAAAAAAGCAGAGGAGTAAAACAATCCCCTAACAAATGAAACTATTAAAATGCTTTTAAAATGAATACCTGGAGTCAGTACCAACTTCTGTGACAAATACCTTGTATTTCCTGCAACTGCATCAGAAAAAAAAATCCACTTCTTGTTTCCCCATGAATGGCTTTAATATGAAACAGTGATTGTAGGTTGTTTTAGCGATATTACAGTTCTGGTTTGGCTGTAGAGACTCAACAGTAAACAGTGAGACCAAATAACACTGGATTGCCTGCATTCCTTGCTTCTTGTTAATCTTACAAGTGATGGAAGCAATTTAAATCCACTCCAGGAATGGCAGACTGCACCATTTATATTGGTTGCTATTATATACAGAGGTAATTACAGAATGTAAATATATTTAGAGGTTATTGCTCAAAATGTCAAACATAAATAGTATATTTTTTAAAGTGGCTCTATTAAGCTTTTCCCTGCTTTTTCTCATATATCTATATACCGCTGCAGTGACGGATGGTCATGTTAAACGTGGCTAAAGTTTCAAATAATGAGGTCAGAGTAAGAACAAATAATCCCTGTGAGCCAAAAGCTCAGGCTTCAGACTCCTCTAAACATCAGTGAGTGTGGATATCCTCCTTAATATGGTCATCTCAGCCCCACAGCTCCAACCCTTGTATTTATGAGAGACTACCAATCAGAAGAAACAGAAGGGGAAGGAAGCATAAACTTGTTTTAGACAGACGATAAGGTAGGTAACAGGGGACAGTTACTTCAAAACTACTGTAATAGAGCACATGAATAAAAGTATAGAGCTGCAAATAAGCACAATAGGTCCACTTTAATAACTTTGCTATATTTCACTATATTTAATGAAACAGCCCACAGTGGTCATGGTACTTTAATTAAAATTTGCCTAAGCGTCTCAGACAGAAATACAGAAATCACTCACATGAAATAACTACAGCTGCATTGTTCATAACAAGAAGATGAAAATAGATTGTTTTTTTTTTAAGGGGAAAAAAACATAAACGCATCCATAACACGGCACAATTACAGCTTTTATACTGGACCTCCTAAAGGTCAGGTGAGAACTAGGCCTCCAGCTACTGTAAGGCATTTAACGCTCATAGATGTCCTACCGAAAAAATAGGAAGCAGATGTTCCCACCAAATCTAATTTGATTTAATAAGAGCACTCACTGTAACACGGAGCACCTCACAAAGGTATCTTGTTACATTTATTGCTCAGTCGAGCCATTGTGTAATCCATTCAGTGCAATTGTGATACCCTAAATCAGGTTATTTGGATTCAAGTCAATCTGTTCATTTCCCCGCTTTGTGTAACAGAGAGGTCTCAGTCCTGCCTCTCTGGTGCCAGCTGGATGACGATGAATCCATTGTGAAAAAGACTGTGAGATGACCTGGCTCAGAAGCCTGCAGTTACCTGTAGCCCTATTGTGACCATACCCCGTTCAAGTGTCCACCATATACAAAGTAGCTATCCACAGGAAAGTCCCTGTGCCGGTGTTCGCTCTCCGTTCATGCTCTGATGGTCCAGCTGCACTGTGAAAGTCTTCCTTTAGTGGGAGTCTGAAAATGTAATGCTTTTTGGATTTGAATGTGGTAAGCATAACGAGGCCAATTTTACTTATTTACTATTTGATTTCTGATGTGGTCCTGCCAAAAATCCTGGTGACAGGTATGAGCAGTTACAAACCAAAACAGCCAAATAACCTGCCTTCCCTACATCCCATAGCCTACATCTGCTGTTTGTGTCTACCATCTGAAACTGGCACTTTCACTTACTGTTTTTTTTTTTCAATGTCTATTTAAGCAAAACAACAACAGAAAAGGTATTGCTTATGGTAAGAAAAGGGTCACAGGTTCACGGTTAAAAGGCTCCATTTTTCTAGGGTACTGAGGTTCATTCACCCCAGGAGATAATGACAAAACCGGCTCAAAATTGACATGCAGTTATTCACATAACCACTAGGTGTTGCTTAACTTTAAACTGTAATCATAGGTTTTTATACCAGCTTGTAGAAATGGCAATATGTAGGTGCTTTTCTTTGAAGAGTCTCACGAACCCTACATGCTCTGGGGACTCTGAAGAGGAGGAAAAATGTGAGCAGGGCCTATATAGTTTGGTGTATACCACAATTCATCACAGAGCAAGCAACAGACTGACATTCATAGGAGTGCAGAAGATGGATGTGAAGAAGGAGAAAGGAGACGGCTCCCTTGAGATCAATATAGGTTGTTCTATTTGAGTCCCACTTCCTTCTGTCATTAATTTTTTTTTCTTTTTTCCACCCCTTTTAAACACCTCATACCATCTGGAAACAAACCGGTCTACATTACTGACTGACCCAGATGGTCAGACACTTCAACCAAAAGTAAGCTCCTGCACATTACCAGCAATAGGCAGAGGCTCTTCCCACTTTGTCATTTACTGGTTAGAAATCGGCTCCGTTTCTGTCTCTGGGTCTGAGGTTATTTGATAAATTGATTTCTAGCTGACCTTTGCTGGCCGCTCCGCTGATGCAAAGAGTTCTTAATGATCTTGTGCTGTCAAAGGTGCTGAAATCATAGATCCCTGCAGACACCATTAGTCTACAATACACAGCTGACATTATGGTGAAAGCAGTGAAGGCGGTTGATCTGCACCAGGTTGACACAACAATATGAACACCTGTTACTGCAATGTAATCCAATACAAAAAAGCCCTGCGCTGAATACTGCATTTGTGAAGCATACAATGAGACTTCGTAGGAGTGTTGATTCAACCTTGTGGTAACTTTTGAAATTTTTTTTGTAATTAGTTTGAATTTGTTTAATGTAATTGTTTGTCTTGCTTTTGTGTCTGTGTTACATTGTGAGCCGTTTCGTTATGCTTTTGGTAGCGCTCGCGTGCGTGCGTGCCATTCTGTCTGTATAAACACGATAGCTCGTAGGGGTGCAGAGTGGGGCCAGGTTAACAGTCGGCTTAGATCCACCGAAGTCTCCAAGGTCAACTTACTTGATTCATTGGTCGAAGATTGTCAAAAAGCCTTAGAACTTAAACTATGATTCTTACAAGTGTGGTGTGTGTTCTCAACATCTAGAAGGTACCGTATAAAAATTTAAAATATCATGTCACATTTGACCTCTGACCTCTCTTCAGGGTCAATAGATTTATCTGAAGGTTAATGCGATATTATTTAAAACTATGTTTACTTACTGCCGTTGTTTGTATTGACAGCATATCGGCATATAGGGAACAATATACAGGGATTCTAAATATCACCTTACTTTAGACCTCTGACCTCTACTTCGAGGTCAAATCAAGGTCAAACTTTCATAAAATATCTTTTATCTTTAAAACTGCTTAAAATTCTGCTGCCAACATTAAGGAAGTGATACTGGTATATCCAAATATCATGTCATATTTGACCTCTGACCTCACGTTTACATTTCATATCTGTCTGTCTTTCAAGATGAACCCCAGATGTGTTTTGTAAAGAAAGTATTGTCAACAGAAAGAATGAGCTGCCTAGTTAGTTAGAAGTATACTATAGTTTAATATTATATAATAAGCTTATTATTCATATCCAGTTATTTACAAATCAGTACCTACATAATGTTTGTGTAATCAAAGTAAACATCTGTCAGGCTACTCTTATCTGATTTTTACTAGAAACTTCTTCACTACAAACCTCTTAAAATACGTTTAAAAGGAAAAATAAAACAAAATTAATTCAAAATGCGGTGCTATTCCCTCTGAAGTAAATACTGCCCGGATATTGAGCTGCCTCGACGGAGGTTCGGAGTGGTTCTTGTTTTTAGAGTCTTTTAGTGACTTCTGCTTCTCTCTCTGCTGCAAAACAACACAGTAGAATCCAATATTTGTATTTGTCACACTTTTCTCAGTTTTTGTAGATGTTTATGTTGAGTTTTTTTGTTTTTATTCTCATAAATTATTAGATAGGTTTTAGGTTAAAAATATACTGTAGGTACAAAAAGTCAAAAACAAACAAATAAGCAAAACTGAGAGGAGGCTGATTTTATTTGGCTTAGAGATTATTTAACGATTTGGATACTCTCAGCAGCCTCAATACTCAAGTATTCTTCAGACTATAATTGAATCAATGCATACTCAAAGACATAGACCTAGTCCCCTTCCCTGATGGCTTAATGAAATCATGCACTACATGCAGAATGCACTACATGGCTCTAGCCAACACCGAAACTGACTGGGGAGGATTTGTGGGGAATGAGAACCAATGAGAAATAAGAACTACACCCCCCGATTATTACTGTATTATTCAGGTGCCCTTGAGTAAGGTGCTGAACATCTAACTGCAAACAAACAATGGTTGAATGGCTAAAGGGCGGTTTCAAGAGATCAGCGGCAATACTTGTGCTTTCCGTTGTCTAATTAGTGAAGCGTAACAAACAGCAGGTAATGACACTGGAACAACCATGACACTGAACGTCCCCCAGACCCAAACAGCGAGAGAGAAGGACTGAAATTGTGTTTCTCACAGTGGTATTTAGAATGGATAAGCATTCACTGTAATTTCTCTCCCGGTGTGTGCGGTTCTGCTGATGCAGGGTTCTGCTATGCTAAGTCTTCAGGCTGCTGGTAAAATGGAGTAACTGTAGTCTGTTATTGTAATTTTACACGAGTGTCTACATTTTGTAGGCCTTTTTCATCTAGTCAAAAACACTTTTGGCTTTGTTTAGGTCGGTGTAATGTTTTTCATATCATAACAAACACTGTCTGATTTATTAGACAGATAACTAAGATGCTTCAGGTTCTCTGTATGTGCTTTATTTTTTAACAATGAGCAGAAAAACTCTACTTTATGATGACACAGTTGTGCTTCATGGCAAGAAGGCCCTGGGTGGATGACTGCGACCTTTCTGTGTGGAGTTAGCATGCTGTTCTCTGGATGCTCTGGAGGTGTTGGAGAACCTGGCCATGGATTTGGGTGTGAAAGTGGTGTCTGTCTCTCCTGCCATGTGCACTGGCCTGGAGTGGACTGGGGACCTGAGGGCAGGGTGCACCGTGCGGTGGGGAGGGGCTCCGGCCTCACTGTTATTAGAGTCACCAAGTGTCCCGCTATATGTGGGACTGCGCAGCACTTTAATTCCTCACTTCTTGTTCTGAATACCGAGACAGTGTAATTAACAAGCAAACTTATTACCATCTTTTGTTGCCAAGGCTATGTCCCAAATATCGCAAGACACCACAAAATCATAAAGCATGCACATTTCAGCAGAACTGCATGGATGCGAATGTGATCACAAGGAAAATTAAATCCAGCTCCAACAAAGATGACTCATGACTGGGGGGAAGTCAGAAGATGATGATTCTCAGATCTTTTCCCTTTTTTACACACAGTTGTTTTTCAATTTCACACAGGGAGAATAAGACACCTGAGTACACCTGAGTCTCACATTTTAGGTTTCAGACATTTCAAACTTATACTGAGCATTGGTAATGTGTCCCACACAAAAACTCTCTGGCTCCCATTCAGTTTGATGACATTTTTTTTTCTCAACGAAAACTGTCTATTTTATGGTAATTAGCTTTTTTTTGTTTGTTTACATCATTTGATATTAGACGTGTAAAGCTGTTTTTGTAATTTTGTAAATGTCCTGCATTTAGAAAATACAGGACAGAATTTCTGTGACACTATAAAAAAATTTGAAACTTTCAAATAAAAAGCACGAGTAAGTAAATCCATCGTAGGGAGTAACAGAGATATTACATGTAACGAAGAGCTGCAAGTAAATGAAACAGACCATTTCAATGTTATTTCCTCTCATTCATATTGGAGCAGCATCCTCACAAGCAGAGTTTAGTGCCCCCCCCCCTCTCCTCCTCTTACCCATTATAAAACCTGCTCACTCCGAGTCTTGGGAATAATGTCTGTCACTGTTTGGGGGGCTGGGGAGAGCTTTAACCCGGTCACAACGTGGGGAAGTTGCGCACGGTTTTTCTGCGTTGCCATGGGGTTTTGTGAAACCTATTGACTGTGATAGGGTCCCTTCTTTGAGTCTGTCTTTGTGGAGGTGGTGGTGGAGGAGGAGGAAGAAACCGCTATTACTCCCCCCCCCACCTTACAGAGGCGCGGGGAGGAGGAGGAAGAGGAGGAGAGGGGAGCGGTAGCATCCAGGGGAGGAGGGCGAGGAGGAGGAGGGTGGTACTCCGCTTCACACCAACTGCGAGGCACGGCGGCGTTACGCTGACAGTGGACACTCCTTCCTCCTCCAGCGGTGGGCAGAATACAACTTTGTGAACGGCTTCCTCGACATCAGTTGGACCTGAAGGTGAGTTTCCCAATTTCTTGCCTTTTCACTTTGCCTCAGAGAGAAGAGAATGTCACGTTTTTGTCCTTTGACTTTTTAGCTGTGACACTTGTTAGAAATGTTTGCTGGCTTGTGTCCGCGGAGCTACCAGTTTGGTACAGTGGTTACACAGCAGACACCTGCGCGGACTTTGTGGCAGGTGGTTGGAAATTTCAATTAAAAAGAAAAAAGAAAAAGAAAGAAAGTCCAGGAAAAGAGGGAATTTGGGTGCGGGGAAATGCTGTCACGACTGCTTTTGGGAAATGTTTCATGAGTGGAATAATAACTACAGTTACAGTTTAGTATCAGCGACGCTGCTGCCTTTTTTTTCAGACCCTTTTTAGATCACCTCCGTGATGCAGAGTTACTGCTTATGAATTACTGTCATTCTTATTTGTATGACAGCCTGGGATAAAAATTACTCACTAGAGATCACACACAACCCATCCTTCTTATTTGCCACTACACTGCCCATAACACAGGGCTGATCTGAGCCTGCTGATCGCATGCTGAGTGCAGAACTGCAGAAGTGAATCATACCTTCTCACCCAGCATGGTCAGGCTCATTCTTTGGGGGCAAAAGTGTTTTGCTTCTGCATGTGATATGACAGTCATATGCCAGGTATGCGGAGCAGAAATAAGGATGCACCTGTTCTGGGTGTGGATTTGAATGTAGAGGATATGTATTTATGCCATTTAGAAGGTAAATGGTGTCACACTGCACAAAAAAAAGTCTATATAGGTTGTGGCAAACAAACAAAAACACCCCAGGTTTCTTTAATCTCGCTCCACTCTAAGGGAAATGGCTCTTCATTACGCGCGTTGATGTGTAAAGTGTGATTAGAATGACTGATTAGACTTTAATCTTTGTGATTAAAATCACATTTAAGTCAAGAACAGTTGTTGCTTGTGTGCTTCTGGGGTTTTTTTGTTTAGTTTTTTTGCACGTATGAACCGGCTATGTCTCACGTGGCTGATAGGAGGATTCCCTCAGTATGAATATTTACAGGGTATGCAAATGTACCGAATCCTGTGTGTAAGTGCAGCATTTTCAAATGTTGGCTTCCTCTGTGTTGTTTTGTGTTTTCCCCGTTGCGGATGATGCCTTTGAGGGAATCCCAGCAAAGCAGAACTGTTCCATAGTTTACCCATAATTTGATACTTTTATTCCTTTTGATGCTCATCTTGTATTGTTCACAAAACAACCAACTTGACCTATATTGTCTGTAACACAGTTTGTGGCACATTTAAAATGAAGAAAGAAAAAAAAACAAAAAAAAAACAAAAACTGCCTCTCTTGTTTGTATTAGGGGTGCTGCTACTTCTCATACTGGTCCCACTGCTTAATGTTCAACACAAAGACCTTGTGAAGGTCAGGCTGCCATTAGTGAGTTTAATCAAATCCAGCTGCAGAACCTATTTACGCTCTCCCCCTGTTCATTCCAGCTCGCAGCTTCTCCAGTGTTATCGCACATCAGGTAAGTTGCCTAAATTTAATTTCTAGGCCAAAGACAAGAGCCTCTAATGGCACTTGTCATCACACGTGGTTTCCCCCTCAGCTTCTCTGTATTCAGGGCAGTGGTGCTTTGTGTCCAGAAGTAGGTCGAATGCTTCTCACCAAACAATTTGAACGAGCGCCAGTAATTGGACAAGCAAAGTGTCGACCATCTCCCAGCCGGTCTATGTCAGCCAGCGCCCCCCCCACCCCCCGTCTCCACAGCACTTAATATTCAGCTCCAACCTGGCACATTTCATGGAGCTTTTTCATCCTTTTAATCATTTAGATTACAAAATGCAGCAAACAGAACATCCTTTGAGGCCGCAGTCGGGCTAATTCTTAAAACGACCTTGCATACTCAGCTGACTGTGTGTTTACAACGCATTTCCACAACTGTTCGGATAAAAACCTCCACCTGCACATCAACGAGGCTTCATGCAGCATTGCATGAGCGCACCTGAGCTTCCACTTTGCTGTGTTTGTCATTGGGTTTTGCTCAAACTGGCAGCACTTTTAGAGGCAGGAAGTGCACTGAAGGCATGAAAGACAAGAGACAGACTACCATTTTTTTTTTGTCTTTGCCTGTTCATACAGGTGTGTGTTTGCCTTGGAGCAGAAATGTTTGCACTGATGGCATGTTTGTGCACTTACTGTATTGTCCTGTGTACAGCAGGAGAGAAATGAGGGGGTTGAGACTGAAAAGGAGAAGGAAACAGAGAGCCCTTTCTTTTGTACCCAGGCTGCATACACCTGGCCTTTAATAAAGCAGACTGAAATAAGTCAAATTGCTGTATGTGACTGAGACGAACCAGCCTCAGTCAGATGTGGCTGTGAACACTGGAGCCTTTATTTCAAATATTTGATCCAAAAGAGGTTTGAATCTGATACATTCTTTCACATGATCTGTGCATTGAAAGCACTCTAAAGTGTTTACCTGTGTCTTATCTGTGCACTGTCTGCAGTAGATGCATTTTACCAGTGTCAGAATGGTAATTTTGGTCTGTAATTCAGCCTGTCGGATGGAATCTGGAGTATCAGATGGCTATAACAGATCAGAGAAAGCAGCCTGACAGCTGTGAGCAGGAGTGAATAGCTGTATCAGACTAATTGTCCATTTAAGCTGCCCTTTTATCACCCTATCTAGAATGTGTTTCTAGTGATGATGCAAAAAACAAAAGTGTATGCGAGCATGTACAAATACAAGGTGAAAACCCAAAGTGTGATAACAACAAGCATTACAGTGATACCTGGCCGTGCTGGGATGTTCGAATATGTTTTCCCGCAAGGGGCTGCCAGACGTGTTGAAGAAGGTGTGGAGCCTAGCAAGTACCCAGGCCCTAATTGAGGTTCAGCTCAGGCTCCACCACTACAAGCAATTATACTGACGACTTGTGCTCCCTGTGCTTCAGGCAGAGTTGAGAGTGCGGCGTAGCCATACCTGAGCCCTGCTCTTTCATGTTTGTCACCGATGACAGCCGGAAAGGCATATTCCAGCCAGTATGTTCTGGAAATGTGTCTGGTTACATGAAATATTCATTTCCTTTCCTGCTCTCCAGCAATGTGCGTATTTATTTACCAGATTTCCTTTTTTTTTTTTTTTTTTTTTTTTTATATGATTCCCATGATTGGTTCAGAGAAGAGATGGAGAGGGGAGGTGGGTTTGAGTATTTTTTTTTCCCCGTGCAGTCTCTGATGGGGGATGAAGGTGGAAAGATAAGAGGTGCTGATCATCAGAATCAAGGTTTATTTCTTATTTAACAGGCCACTGCATCATCAGGGCCACTGGGCGAACATGATCAATGGCTTCTCGCTCTGCACGGTTAATTAATCAGGAGATACTGAAGGACAAACCCGTAGAGAGGTCAGTGTTATTGTACGTTCAGTGCTACGTTTTGCAGAAGAAGGGGACAAGGGGTCAGAAGCTGGCAATGTGCTGCACACTCATCCCTGTTTGGAGGTATGGTTTGGCCTCTCATTGCTTTTTTTCTGTGATACTGAGGCTGTTTTCTCACAAATGGAACATTTTACACAGACATTGTTATTTGCTGCCAGCTCTGGAGCTTGCAGTGCTTTCATATCTTTTATAGTGTTTTCTGTTTACATGCCGTCATTCAGAAAAAATGTCTTGTGATTGTTATGTACAAACGTTTACACGCATCTTTCGCTTGTATTGTTATTATCCATACCTCCAGGCTGTTTGTCAATGTGCTTTTCATGGGAATTTCTTTTTTTTCTCCTCTTTTGGACTCGGAGCAAAGACAGCGACATGTAGTGTTCTTCTGCCTCATCTGTAATTTTTATGTTGAATTAATCAGCTTAGATTAGGCTCACGTGAAAACCATAGCCAATAATGAGAACCAGTAAAGGGGATGTTTTATGAGAGGAATTCTAATCCTAATGTGCATTTCTGTCAACTTCAAACTCATTTTTCCAATCATATTGTCCCGGTTTTTGCATGCGTGCTCAGATTTATAGTGGCGCTTCTGGATCACAGGGTACATATCCATCTAAATTCAATGTTTATGTTAAAAACCTTGGTGAAAAGGGCAACACAACCATAAGATTCTCCAAGGAACAACGAACACGACAGATATGCCTCAAATAGCAAGAAGTTATTGCCCTTAAGTCAGTGAGAGTCAGGGATGATTTCCATTTCAATTGCAGTCTCAATTTGGGATAAGTCATGCATACAGAGGTAAGACGAACAAAGAGCAGAGGAATAAAAGTGACAAATGAAGAGAATGGAACAGAAGAGCCTGGTATCGTTGGCTTTGTGTCCCATGAAGGGTATTGTGTGGATAAGGTTACAAGGGGACCTTTGGGACATGAAAGTGAAGGGCACCAGGGATGAGGAAGGATACATTTGACAAGCAGGGGACACAGAGGGCATACCAGGCTGGATACGAAACACACCTCAGACTCTGATTCCGTGATGTGCGTCAGTCCCAAAATCCCTATTCAGTTTACACATTTGAGCTAAACAGTGACAGTACTGGCATACTTTACCATGTTTACCCATCTAGGGTTAGGTTGAGAGTTTGGCTAATGTCCACACATTTTTATGGAATTTTCACCTATTTGGAAAATCTTTTAACAGAACAATGTGAGTGGTAAAATGAATGTATGAGATTTGATTTGATTTGAAGGGTTACATCTTGTAGTTTAGCATTTGGCTAAAACAAAAACCAGCACTAACAACAATCCTAAACAGGTCCCCCTTGATGTGATGGATGTTGAGGAGTTAAAGGCCTATTAAAGTCATTCAGCAAAGCTCAATTTGCTCTGTTTAATCAAGCCATTTTTTTAAACATCACTGGCAAATAGAGGTTCAGTTTCTCATACAGTGCCCCATATTCAGGAAAAATCTCATATTTCATGTGATACCAGGAAGGAGGTCTCTCTAATAGTAGGTAAATAATATGTGTCTGTTTGACAGAGTGTACTGTAAGGGCAGCAGGGCTGTATGTCCAGATGCTTCCCCTGGGACCTCATTACATTGTGTTGGGGTCCACTGGGTACTGTAAGTTGACTGTTGGGAGTCCCAAGTCGGTGCAGCCCATGTATGGTGATTTGGTGTGAATATACCAATCCAGTGTCTGCTCTGCATACTAAAAGCCTATTTACTGGCCCATTGAGGCCTGGAGTCAAGCATAGTAGTATCATCCAAATGGAAGATTAGAGAGCAGATCAGGCACGATTAGAATAATGGAATAAAGAGGCAGGGCTGAGTGGACAATTTGCTAAGTGGGTTAACACATGAGCAAAAAGTTTAATCCCTTTCTGTTTTCTGTTGCAGCATTTGAATTGGTTTATTTGTCTATTTGTCCAAATTGTCTGGGTCGGTGTATAGGTGGGAAATGTGCACATGGCAAATGGCCCAGCCATTGCATACTGACATAAGTACAATATTTCCTAGATGTTTTAACTTTTTTTGTAAATTATGATGAGACGTATCCTTTATTGGTTCATTCTGTGTTAGTTCTGATAACACTAATTCATATTTTAAGCAGTTTTTGAAGGTTGTGATCGTTTGTAAAAGTCTTTGCAGTTGCCCTTCAGGGTCTTCCACAGAGAGCCAAAACTCAGCATGTCCATTTCTTAATGCACTCTCCTCCAGATAGAGCAAATGATGAGTGAAAGAATCTTGCCAAGCTGGTACGAATCCAAATTAATTCACCAGGTTGGGGGAGCTCCGAACTCCATTTTTACAAGTGTGACTCGCAGACCACAAGCTATGAACCACAGACCTCCTTGACCTCATTATTTTTAAAGATCCAGATTTTTGAGGGTAGAAACCAAGACTCCTTTCAGAGCACATTTTTATGGCCTCGTATCAGATTGTAAAGGGTTTCACCTTAAAATGTTTTCTGTGCATTACAGTGGAGTTCTAATGTGTATCGAGGGGGTGGCTTTTTCTGGCAAAATAAGATCAGCCACTGGGTCTCATTCTATTTAGGTAGAGCTATTAGGATGTTTAGAAAGAAAGTAGCTTGGTGCTAAATTACTAAACATTTTAGTCACAAATTGACTCATTTGGAGACACAAGAGGGTAGTGGTAAGGGTAAGTACAGTTTAATTGCATTAGCTAATCAGTGTTATGCAGACTTTCCTCAACACAACTAAAAGAGTGTAGTGCTCATTATGAAATGCCAACCAGATTAGCATCCACTATAATTGGAAGTGTTTTCCTTTTAGAAAATAGTATGCAAACACTTTAATGTTGAAGCTGGGATCTCTTGGAAGACAGTAGAGGTGGTAGACTAGACTATGGAGTAACATTAGGATTAGAGTGAGTTTTTAGGGACTGTTGAACATTGCATTGCTTCTTTGAACCTTTATTTCTTTTTTGCGCCACAGTTGAAAATATCCAAAAATACTTATTTCCACAGTTAGTTCTACGCAAAGCTCTCCATACAAGGCTTTCTTCAAATGGCATCCACGCTTCACAGAAATACAGCTGCAGGGTCTTTCTGTCGGTCATGATCCCATGAGGGAGAAAATATTGTATTTTTGTGCATTGAATGCTGTGCAAACTGTAACTTTTCAACACAGATAGAGAAATACAGAATGGAACTTTTACAATAAAAATAAAAATGCACGACAGACGAAAGAAAGTTAGAAAGACATCGTTCTGTCACAGATGCAATACATGATTAACAGCCGCATGGTAATTTACTGTGATGAACTGCAGATGCATTTGAAAAGGAAGCAGATGTTTGCCTCAGATTAATCCTGATGTTGAGAGGAACAAATACTTTACAGATAAAAACAGTGCCCTGCAGGCTAGTAATTAGTTCTTATTGCTTGCCTGCCTACATTCATCAACGTAGAATCCTCTTATCTAGGGTTGCACTTGTATTACTCTACCTACCTATACCTAGTTATAGGTAGACTTTAGTCCAAACCTTGATTAGAAGAGATTAAAAACAAGGGACAAAAGTGTCAATGCAACATGAGCAATCTAGGCTAAATCTACTTAGTTTTTATTGCATTCTATCGGTTCAAGTCAGATTTTTCAGCTCTATCAAAATTCTGTGTATGAGCAAACCCTGTATCTTTTCACTGTGAGTGCTTTGCCAATTTGAAATGGCTTAAAGGCTTGAAAGAATGGCTTAGAGAAACAAAAACAGATCAATAGTGGTGATCCTCGAGAAACCTTGCTTTGATATCTTTGGCTTCAGCCTGGAAATGCTCCCATCAGTCTTCATGCGACATGCAACACGGGTTTTCTTTTTTTTTTTCCTCGGGCTTTCAGCTGACCCTTCTGCTTTCTAGCTGCAGGCAGCGTGTCATCTTTCCCAGTGAGAACATCTGGGTGGTCTTCAGTTGTACGATTTACCTTCACCACCACAACTCTTTAAGACACGCTACTGCTGGCACTTTGTTGTCTTAAACACTGACATTTGCATTTAAATTGACTTCATGCCGCCGTGATTTATTTCCTTGAGAGAGTGACAGAGTTTTGTCGACGGCTTTGCCTCTAATTCTCTTGCATCTGCCAAAAGCATGATAACCAAAGTGGGATTATTATTCAGTGGAATTGCGGTCATAACTTTGTTTCATAGTGTAGTATAGCCACACACCAACCACAGACCACTTGTGTCTCTCAAATTCTCTTAAAATTGCAGATTAAATTCTAGTCAGTCGTGCATGACAGTTTTTCTCATGAATTAATTGTAGTTAAGAAAAAAATATTTCTTCACGTTGCAAAGAAAATTGAACATTGGAATGTTCCTCTGAATTTTTTGATATCTAAAAGAAATATAAAACTTTGTGTGATAAGGCTTTGCAATTATATGGGGCTTGTTTGACTCTACTTTGCCCGATTGACGGTATGTTCTTGCTAATTTTCTGGATGTGTGTCTTTGCTAATTTATTTTTTTTATCCCCTGTTATCACCACTGTTACTAAGAGGGAGTAACACCTGCTTAGCACGTTCCACCTTTAAAAATACATTTTATGACTCTAAAGCTCTTTCGATGCATGTTGTCACCTCTGTGATTTATCCACTTTGTAAAAATAGTCCAGCAAGACATTGTCAGCTCTGCAGGGGTCATGATAATTCAGGGGCCCATGTTGCTCACGGAGTGACAGTTTGACACAGGAAAGCGGGTATAATTGACACTATTAGCCTTGAGGTCTGTCAGTTTTCTTGACAGTTGATGAGTTCACGTATCTTTTCTTCCCTATCCAGAGCAAATTAATCGCTCCCGTTCTTAAACCATTTTACACCTCAGTAATCCCTTTCTAAAACCTGCTTTTCCCAGCTGAGCCAGAGTTTGCACCCTGTGTCATGGCATTGTGGTTATCCTTTCCCAAAGTGTGAATCACAGTTCCACGCTCATGAAAGATGGTCCACAAGTCAGATTCTTCTAGGGTGCGTAGTCGTGTCTTTTTGTTGAACTGGTGCTGTATAGGCCCCTCGGCTCTGCCGTCTGGTGTAACTCACCTGCCGTTGGAACATTTGGATCATATCCCTGAGAAATGAGCAGCCCCCAGTTCCTCATTTGCAGCCAAACCAAAGTTACAGATGGCTGCGCTGCTTCCTGTGGTTTGCCAGCGGCAGAGGTGTGGAAAATTTGAAGGTTGCCGTCAGGTCTCTCTCTCTGTTGTTCAAATGTCATTACTGACATGCTGAGGTCTCTTTAAAACTTGAGCCGCTCTTTTCCTTCACCACCTGCAGTGCGATGGGGTTTTAGCAGGGGTCCAAAGTGTGCCAGAAGCCCTGCTATTAACCCTGTGTATTGTGTCTTTCTATGAAGGGCAGTCTACTGGCAGACTCTTCCCCTCTTCATAATAGAACAGACGTCATTCCTTCTGGTGAGGACGGACATAGTTTGCTGGCTCTCAAAGAACCTTCATGCAGATTTTTGCAGCAGTAGATGCTCTTTTCTTCCCATTTACACAGCACTTGTCTTTGAACAATGTTTAGACCAAAGCTGCTTCTCCTTGGGATTGGTTCAGCTATCTCCATCATGAAGTAAACATCTTTCCCCTCATTCACGACACAACCAGAGTGTAAATAGCTATTCAAGAAAAGAGGGGAAAAAAACAATGAGTCTTCCCGAGTGTGTAGGAGTGTGTCTTAACTTCACAAAGAGAGACTGAGTGTCTAACTTGACAGAGGCGTGCTGGCATCAGAGTGAAGAGAGGAGGATTTCTAGTAATCACAGCGGTCCTATTTTGTTCATAGACATGTGAAGTACTGAAATGATATGGTGAGTCTCATGGTGATGTCAATGAATTTTGAGAAAGTCAGCCATTGTTCAAGACTATTTTTCGTATTTTATGTACAATGGCAGATGTTTAAATTAAACATCCACAAATTTCAAATAATTAGTTCAGCATATGTACAAGTAATCCCTATGAACCAAAAGCTCAGGCTTCAGACTGTTGTAAAAGTTCAGTTTCAGTTTTTCTGTTCTTGGCTCTGTGTGTTGTTAGTGAGGACAGATGTCCCTAACATGGTCATTTCAGGCACATGGTCCTGAGCACAGAAGCCCCACCCACCTTTTATTCATATCTTTGTTTGCAAGGGGCAGCCAGTCAAAAGAAAGATAGTGTTTCACACAGTGGATGAACTCAGTGGGGAGCATGCAATGCTACTTGAGTATAGTCCAAAAATAATACTAAGTTGGAAGTGAGCATAAAAGGTTCCCTTTAAAAATGTTACAAATCAAATTTCCTCAATAGCTTCTTCTTCACTTGAGCTTAGTTAATTACTTATCACAATATTTGTCTGCACATTGTACACACAGAATGTTGCTGGCATTGGAGGTAATCTAAATTCTCTATGTGGTACTGTAAAACAGATGGCAGAACAGCTGTGATTGAATGAATGAGTAAAAAAATTTTTAGATAAAATAATCTTCCATGCCTGGACTCTACTACATCATTTTGTGACTGCATGCTTAGTATCCCAGAGAGGAAAAACTCTGAATATGTGTGTGAGTAATGGCTATGCATCTACTGTGCGGTGATTCATATTGTATGTAGGTGGGGGAGCATGCATTACTAGAAGTGTGTCTATTGCCAGTGAAATCACGTCAATCTGTCTCCCGTTTTTCCTTTTTTCTTGTGAAATGTGAAACAGTGTCCAGTACTGATCAAGCCAACTCTAAGCATAGCTGTAGGTGTGAGATCCTATTACAATGCTCTGACCCCACATTGGCTCCAAAAGGAACCAGAGGGGGGATTTGTTTTGCTCAATAAGTGGTGAAAATGGTTCAAAATGCTTTTCCCCCTGCACAGTAGTTGATTTATAAGACCGCATGTCTCCAGTTTCCTGCTGCTGTGTTAAAGCAGGAGGTGGGGCTATTAAACTGATGGTCTAGCGTTGCTTCTCTGTCACTGTCAGTACCCAGGTTGAAGGCTGGGTTTGGCTAATGGAGTTTCCCGCTTTGATTTTAATACTTTATAGATGCTTTTTTCTACACACAATTGTTTGAGCACTTTGTATATGGACGAAAGAGAAAGAATGACAAAAAAAAAAAAAGGTTTGATCAAAGCTGTATGTCCTTCAGTGCATCAATGAGGTTTTGGTGTGAGCCATGTCCTGTCTTGATCCAGTAAAGGTGGTGCAGCTACTATATACACAAGAGCATGTTGGGGGAATCCTTTCCATTCCGGCTCTGGTGCCCAGAATGCAGAGCACAGCAAGTCCACAGCCATCATCATTAGAGCTACACTGCTGTGGACACTAATGGCTGTCTCCATTCTGCTGCCTCTGCACATTCACAGGGCTCTTCTGAGACTTGAGGGTGTGAACACATGAATTATTTTCCCAGGGATGAATTCACCATGCCTGCTCCCGCTTTAAAGCAAGGTCCAAGACATAGAAATCTTAGTATAGCCAAGAGCCACCATGAGTGCATTAGTGGTGGCATCCTCTTCTGCTGCCCTTGAATCATCAAAGGAGGCTAATTGGGGAGTTTGTCCTCATTTATATTCATTTAAAGGCTGGAAAAGATGGTGCCGTTTACTTGTTTCAATATTGAGAAGAGGGGAGTGGGGAACAGGGACAAACAGTGTTGGCAGTGTTAAACTGGGGGATGGGGCTGGTAAAACTGACGTGCTGTGGATGTGCTGTCCCTGGACTCCTAATTGAGGGTTAAGATTTAATTAAGCAATATCATCATCTTCAAATGGAAAGTACTCTAGCTTCAGAAGGCGATGTTGTATGCATGTTTCAGTGGAATGAAGATTTATTACCTTTATTTCTCAAGAAAGCCTTAAATGCAATATTTGAGAATCGATACAGGGTCATGACAAGGTGCATTCATCAGTTTTGTTTATTTCTTCTGTCATGGTGCAGAGCTTCACGCGGCTATCTTTTTCCAATTATATGCAAAGGCCAACGCAATTGAACCCCCTCTTTCTGTTGCTGCTGGAGCGGCCGTATAGATTTTCAGCCATCTGAATGAACTCTAGTGCCTGCAGTCATTGTGTGCAGTTTCCTGGTTTTAGGCACAATTGTTCCTTCCCACAAATCTACACTTTACAAATCAATAGTCTTTCATAGTATTTTAACTTTGTGTGCCCCTGAGAGATGGTGGTAAATTCACTCTATATCAGTGGATCAGTGTGGTTCCCTGTTGTCCTCGCCACTGAAAAGCTTTATTAATCGATGAGTACGTTTTGTTAGAGTCTCAGATCTTTGGCTGAAGAGAAAACAAATAACAAATAAACTGCAGACTGGTAGTGCCGGATTGATTACTATTTCACTCCAGATATCTCATGATTTATGTTTTGACCTGTGAATCCAGTATGAGTCTGGAAAATAGGGCATTACTGATTCTGATTAGCTCATTGGCTACACTCTGTCCCTACCTGATGATGATCAATACTCGTAGTGTGTAAAATCAATTCCCCTACATGATGCACAGGCTGGGGACCCCTTTGCTGCTATGGATTTGGAACCTATCCACAAATCACTGAGGCCAATTTTAATAATGATTTTCAGGAGAAAATATATATCAGCTGATATATAATAGTGCCAATTGTCGGAGTAGAGGATTTCTTTTTGAACAAGGTATTTTTTATTTGTTTTAATAATATAAAAAAGATCACATATAAACAAAATTAATCTCAGACCTTTTGCTTCCATATTTGACACAAAAGAAATAAATGGCTGCCAGGTTTCAAAAAACAGATCCTTTAGTAAAGCAGTGGATCTTTTCCTGTTGTAAAAAGTAAGAAAGACTCCACCAGTCTGTGTTTGTTACTACAATATCTGCCACCACTGTCAACTTGGCTCTGTTTTTTAAAGTTTAATTGTATTGTTTTTGATTCCTGGCCAATAACGGAAATCTCATTAGTCATACCCAGATATGTCTGGGCTTGGAAATGGAAAGACAAAAACATCATAATTGGGTTTGATGGCAGAACACTACAGTCACTTGTCCAATGTGTAATTGTACAAATTCTGAACACCCTAGTTTTGTACTCATATTTTTAAGGTATTGTAATAAAGATAAAAGGAGCCTAAGCCTAGACAGATAGCAAGTTGTCAGATATGTATCAGTATTAATATTTTTATCTCTTTTTCATTATTTTGAAAAAATATCACAAATTCGGTCCAGATGCTTCAGAGGAACTCCAAAACTAAATGCACCGATAGTATTGAGGTTGCCTCTTTCCGGGGTTAACTGTATCTAGTTCACTTGCATTTTGATCAATTCTGTTTTTCAATAACCTCATTCTGGATTAGCAGCTGAGCGCTCAGGCGCAGCAGACGCCCGGTGATAGAGAACCAAAGCTGTCTACTGAGAAGTGTGCTCATGTTGCTAAGATGCAGCGTACCGACCATTGTTCATCATCAGGCACAGCTGAGGAATATGCATTATGGATGAGACAGTCATTCCACATGTAACACATAAATTGTTGAAGGTTTGAAGATGAAAGCTTGGATTGCAGACAGCGAAGAGTCTGCCTGACACTGACCATAGATCCTGCTGTGACCACAGCATGAGGTAGAATCAGAGATCAATCAAAGCCTTTCGTTAATGGAGCCAACAGGAGAGATGAATTCGGCGTGGTCTATTACCAGCTTCCTTAAAAGCAACATGGTGAAAGCCATTAAGCACTCGAGTCTTCAAGACATGTTACGTCTATAGGCATGTGTTAAAAAAAACAGTGCCAACTGAAGTGTAAATATTAACTTCCTGGCATCTGTTGAAGACATGCACGGGGAGTTAATTTTTATCCTCGATAGTCGATAGAAAGTGTCATAAATGAATCACAGCTTGCCCGTATTGAGTTTTTCTGTTTCACCCAAACCCCCTTCAGTCACTGCTAGTAGGGCAAACAAAATAGCAGCAGTGTTTCATCAAACTTTGATATGTTTAAAAGACAAGTGTGCATGTAATTATAGTGTGAGCAGTTACACGGCTACATGCAAATAATTACAAAGGAGAAATACTAATAGACAAAATGTTTTCTAGGAAATCTACTGTCAAATGTTTCCTCCATGCTGTCCCAACTTCAGTACCAAAACAGAGCAATTCCTAAACCTCCTTTTAATAGAGTCTTTCAGGGAGGCACAGGAAGAGGAACAAATGCCTCTATTCAGTGGTGTCCAAAATGCTAATGCCTCCAGCTCTTAACACGTTTATAAGGGTTCCCATGTCACGACATGGCATAGTCTATCCCTAATGGTGGCTGTGGCTAGGGACTGCATGAAAAAGCCAGACGCATTTCAGAACATGAGAAATATGACAACAAGATTACTGGTTTCCTGGGAAACAGGGTGGCTGAACCCCATGTTTTCCTCATGAACAAAAATGCACACAGACATGTTATGTCACACTGAGATTTCTTTTCTTGTCTTTAGTCACTGAAACCTCTGTGTGGAGCTCGGACCATGACATTTACAATATCTATAAAAAGTAACTGGTGTTGTGTGTTTCTTATGTAACAAATTGGCTTTGTTGGCTGGTTTGAAGGGAAAAGAGGGAGTAGAGTGATAGTACAGGTGCTATCATTGAACAGTTAGCTGTTCCACTGGGTTGTAGTGAACTCTGGTAACTATGCCCTTCCAAGTTTCTCAATAGGGAAAACTTTCTGCAAGCAAATAAATGAGGGTTAGGCAGGCTTTAGTGATTGCTTGGGAAAGTAATTACTCCTTATCTATATGGCTTCTGGAAAAAAGTCTGCAGAGCCAGGAACCAGCCTGCAGGTTTGTTCGATTGACATTATGTCAGCTACTCAAAATGTGTTTCTCGAGTGACAGTCCTGTCAACCTGTGGAACAGGTCCAATACCGTATTGACCAGTTGAAATCATCAGACAACTCAGTACGTCTAACTACTCTCTCACCTCTTAATTCCATTTTCAATGTGCTGTTTTACAAACCAACCAACAGCTGTTACAAGCAGACAAGACAAATATCGGACCCAAATAAATGAACTAAGGTGAAATCTCGTAAGACTTCACTCCGAATGGTGCTATTGGTGTTTACATAGCATGGACATGATATACACTGGTGTATACCGGTAATGAGGTGGTAGACTGAGCAGTTCTCAGCAAGCAGATTAATAACCTGCCATTAATACAATTTTGAACAGGACTCAATTACTCCTTGTGTGGGAGCCAGTCTTTCTCTTAGCTGTGCTGTTGTGTGATTTTGTTTATAATACCACATTGACACTCTACAGTTGGGAAAGTGTTTTTGGTGAGGTGGTTCCTATGTAAAATCTGATTTTAAAATACACTGCAGTTTAGCCATTTATTATTTGTTCTTGTTTTATTGTAGCCATGGATGGTCAGAAGGATTTGGCGGTGAAAGTAAAGAAAAAAAATGGTGAAAGAAAATGCTTCCTTATGATTTTTTTTGTATCATTTTACATTAGGGATGTGATGATTCTTCTAATCCATAGTTTGGCTCATACCTCAACCTTTGGTCTGTGCTTTTGGTTTTTATGTCTTTTTTCCCCCCAGGCGTGATCACTTGATCATCACCTGATTATTAACAAAAATAAAAAAATGCAAAAATAAACTGCATTATTTTGTTGTATTTTCAATTTACATAATGTTAAAATATCAGAGCTTACACCAGACTGCCACTCTCTTCTTGAACGTCATTACTCCTCTGTTAGAGAGTTCAGCAGTGGTGGCAGTGATTGTGGCGGCACACTGGCATGAAGCAGTGGTTTACCACAGAGAATTCGGCTCCTCAAGTCCCAAATGCTTACTATTTAATGTCTGGATTCTAAAAAATTAAGAATGAGGAGCTTTAAGTTGTGAATATGAGTCAGTATTATGAATTCTGCTCACCCAGTCCAAAGGAAGCTATTCAGACTACCTTTGGTCAGTCAAATATTTAAGCACTCTGCTGAATTGGACTCCTTACGCGTGACAAAAAAAGTCATGTTTATCTTTCCATTATTTAGTCAGTGAGACATCCTTTTTGATGGACTACCTTTGTTTTCGTTGTCCCTCTTTTCTCTTGCATTGCTACCATTCCATCATCGATGCTTCTTTTAATTTGTTGACATTACCAAAGTCATCAAAGGAAATACTGAGCCTGAGGTCACTGGTGCCTTTCAGCACTTATGTTGATTAAAAGGTACTTTTATGTTGTTTGCCTTTGGATGGTGTGTCACAGAGCTCACAATGCTTTGTGTTCAATCATGAGTTAACCTGATTATCCAGCCACCACATGGGGCTTCTGGGGGATCAACTCACTGCCCAGCTCTCCATCGGTCAACCTGTTACTGGGATGTTTTCCAAGCCACCAAACAAATCTATAATGTGCCAGTGTTTGCAGCAGCTTGTGCGATTATAATACACCTCTCGTTTCTATGACTGAGTCTATGGATACAGATGGTATGCCAGCACTAATGATTTTTGTCTTCATTTCCTTCCCTCACCGAGTTGTGTTGTAGGTTCGATTTTATGATTAAGCAAATTGGATTTTATCCCACTCAGTGCAGACCACAGATAGCAACTAAATGATGCTGCTCCTTCAGCATTTGGGCAGACATTCACAGTCTGAGAAAGCCAGACTCATTTTGCTCTAACCACTTGATGCCTCTTGAGACCTCAGTGAACTCCCTGTTTGCTCATTTGAAATGTAGAGCTTTTTTTTACTGCCTTACCTCTTAACCTCACTCTTTAAACCCTTTATATACATGGAACAGAAAACTAAATGCTTATCCTGCCTGGCAATAATAGGCATATATAGCTTAATTTTCTTGTGTGTGTATGTGAGTATGTTAATTCCAAGTGTAGTGAAAAGGAATTGTCTGTCTGCATTATATCATATATCACAGTGTATGATGTCTGATATATGCTGTAATACATAATTTATTTTTCTTTTACAGACCATAATTTAATGGAAAGTTAATAATAATTTGCTCCCATTAGGGAGAAACAAAAGGATGCCAAATCATTTGATGGAAATGAAAATTATCAACCTACACAGGGCTGAATTCAAAGAAAATCAAAGTGAAAATGATGTGGCAGGCTAGTCCATTTAGCCGACATTTCATTGCAGTAATTCAGAATGGTACTCAGTAGTTTGTATGGCCCCCATGTGCTTGTATGCATGTTCCTAATGAGATGGTTTCCTGGGAGATCTCCTCTCAGATCTTGACCTGGGCATCACTGAGCTCCTGGACAGTCTGAGGTGTAACCTGTAGTCTGCTTGTGGATATGCCAGACCATCATTGACCCATCACCAAACTGGTCATCCTGAATGATGTTACAGGAAGCATAACGTTCTCCACGGCTTCTCCGGACCCTTTCACGTTTGTAACACGTGCTCAGGGTGCCAGTGGTGGACCTCCCAATTCTGGTATCCTATGGCAAATGCCAGTCGGGCTCCACGGTGCAAAATTTAAAAATCACTATCAGTGTTAGTGTTAGATGTAGGTCTGAGCTGTGTTATACTGAACAACTGAAATAATGCTTTAGTTTTATTTTACAAAAAATATGTTGGTATGTATATTATTTTTATATTAAAAAAACAGAGTACACCATCTGGATTCTAATGTTTCTTTAAATTGCTTTGGACTCACTGTTTTCTTGCATGTAAAAGTGGCACTGTTTATTAGTAAATTAGTAAATCAAACCTGGATTTAAAAAAAAGTCAGTTTAGAATCATCTTCATTTTGTAATTCTATTGGAAAAATTAGATTTTTTTTAACATTAGAGTTATAAATGGGCATAATAATAAATGTGTGTGTGTAAAAAAAAAGCAGAGCAGTCTCTTCACTCTCAGTCACCTCTCCTCTGTATGACTTTTAGTACAATAAACAGCAGACCTCCACCCACATGCACAAAACACAAAGCGATATTCTGTCTTCAGGCATAGCTTTTGATGTTAGCCTGACAAAGGCACCAATTCCGAACGCTCCTTTCACTGGATTTTTTAATGCCCTGTGTGTCCTTTCAAGTTGTGAAAAGATAACTTTCTGGGTGTGCCTCATGTTTCAGTTTGAAGCAGGCATTTGTTTCATTTGTTCGAGCATCCTTTTCAAGTGGCAGCAGCTCTTAGAACCACTGAGAGCTTTAAGCTCTTGATTTGGAGACACTCTCTATATCTGTCATGGGTGTTTGATGTCGGGTAGATATTGCAGCATACACACATTTTCCTGTGGTTAGATTTCCTGTTCTAAGGCTTACTCCACAGTGATGTCATTCCACTTTACCAGCGGTGCACATAAATGGTAAAACAAGGATGCAAACCTGATATTTTTTATTGGCCGTTCAATATTACACCTAACGAATAAACTGTGACTGTTTGCCCCCAAAACCAGCAGGTGCTGCTTTATGCGCATCTATAAATTTCTCAGGTACACTACAATTTATTAAGCTATAGGCAAATGTCAAGTGCTTGCACTTCCTCAACAGGCCCCTCCAGACACACTGAATAATTTATATTGATTTGAAATTTTATAAGTCACTACTTCCCTGAGTCCCAAGTATCCTGTGCTGTGCTCGAATGGCCTGGAACACATATAGCATAAAAAAATATAACTAGACACTGATAAGAACAATTTATCAAATGGAGTCAGAAGGGATATTTGCATGGTAATACAGTTTCTGGTGTACTTTATAGAATTGTGCCCGTGGGCTACTACACCTGATGTTGGCTAATTGGCTATCAGGAGAGGCCCTGAGACAAGTGGGCATGCAGGTTTCCCACCACTGCAAGCTTCCTTTGGTCCAGAAGTTAAAAAAATAAATAAAAAGAAAAGAAAGAGAGAATAAAAGGGGGAAAAAGCTAAGAAATATGTGGTCTTTTGGGGTGATATATCTTGAGTAAATATTCAAGGATTTCCTGCTGTTGCTAAGGCAAGTAACATCTAGACAATACTGTCAGCCCACACACACACACTGAAGTGGTGCTCCTTTTTCTCCTCTGTGAATGGCCGCGAGGATGAGGCTTGAAAGGTTGTGCAGTCGGCCTATTGACGAGCACGTCTGCGCAAAAACACACACAGATGAGGCCTTGCCCTTTAAACCCCCCCAACCCTTCACAGACACATCTTTAATTCTTCTCAAATATTGGTCCTGCCTCCTCATCTCTTGCTGCGCGTCCATGCGAGACAGAGCCCACCGACATTTTCCACTGCAGGATTAGCTGTGTAGCGCGACGGGTCGCTCTGCCTCAGCGGTCCTGAAGGGCTGACCCCGAGGTGTGTGTATGAAGAGGGGACCAGCAGGACACTCCTTAAAAGGCTATTAGATCCTTGCTGCTTATTATGAGGGGGCATGCGACTGAGTTATCTGTCCTGCTTTCTCTTGTCACAGGACTATAGGCGGAAAAAAGCCTGTTTTCTGGAAATAATTAATCCTACTTGTTGGCATAATAATTTTGAGGAGTAGACGTTGCTGGTGCCTTGAGTGTTTCCTCTGACAGGTGGGCTGCTGCTGACGGAGATGATCGTCTTCTCATTTAATGTCCTGCCTGCAGGTTCTTTCCATTAAATTACAGCTGATCCGCCCTCTCTGGAGAAGAGGATTTGATTCAGGCTAGTTGGTACACTTGTGTATTCTTGTGCACGATGTATGCGTGCGCGCGCGCCTGTGTGTGTGTGTGTGTCAGTGCTGATACCGCCAACTATTTGGAAGGCTGTGTGTCCAGGGTGTATCTCAAAGCAAACCTAAGCCTGGTTACCATGCCTACACATTTCACCGCAAGACACCGCGTTTATCTTAATGAATTTATTTTCAAGCTTATGTTTGCCACTGCATTCTCCGTCAGCTGTGTACACACTCTACATAGTTGTGGTGCAGAGGCCTTCTCCATTGCTAACAGTGACCTGGGGAGGAAATAGGTTATTGATTCTGGGGGGGGGGGGGGTGATTAAATTGAGTTCCAAGTGGGCACTTCATCTGAACTTGTCTACAGGAGAGAAGATAAGAATCTAGAAGGGACTGTCTGCTTTTGTCCAGATTTTGGTCTGGTAATTACTCTTTTGTTGTGCTTGAATTAAGGGCCCCATTCATCATAGGTTTGCGTATTATATAGGATGTGGAGTCATTGAAATTTTATAAAGCGTCTTTTAGCAGACATGGAAAACATTGGCATTTTAATATAACTTATTTCAAATCAAAAACCAAGAAATAAATGGTAAAAAACAAGATGTGGATGTAGGGGATGCAGGTTCATGTAGTAGGAATTTAGGTCCAGACTAATGGGTGTTTTTGACCATAAAGCCTGTCACACTAGAGCTACTGCCCACTAGCTCAACTGCGGGACGTCTGTGGGTGCAGATGGGGCAACGAGAGGTGCAGGCAGCAGCAAACTTGACCTGAATGATAGCTGCAGGGTGTGTGATGGAGAACCTACAGCAAACAAACACCTTGGTCTCCAACATCTTGGTTGCACCCCCCCCTTATTTTTGTGTAGATATTTATTCCTGGCTTCTGACATCAGTAAATCTCATTTAATTTGCTTATATGCCAGTAATTTTGGGAATACCATTATTTGGCTAATCTATCTGTGCATCTCCAGTGAATAATTAAGATAATTTTCAGGCACTTTCAAAGGCATTATTTTCCTGGAATGCAATTGTTCTGCAAACAACAATAGTCATTAAGTCAAGACATTTTTATAATATATTTTTGCACAGTTTTTCATGCTTTCTTCCATACTGTATTACGCAGCAAGAGATGCAACAGACGTTGTTGTGCACATTGTGTTCAGTAGGTGTGCTAATCAGGAGTAGAGATCCCCTGATCACTGCCATGATCGCAGAGTGCACCATCTGTGATGCTCTGATGGTCGACAGCCTGACTGAGAGAGCTGGATAAGAGTGCGGTACTCTCTCCCGTCCTGACTGGCCTGCTCTCTGCTCTGCCTTAAATCTCCTGCTGTACGACTTTTCTGTTTTACTTAACTCGAAAGACCTGGAACCACTTATCACTTGCTTGCAGACACTTCTTAAGCTATTACTATCTTAAAAATGTAGCGTAGTTTAGAAAAACCACAGAATGAGTGGAGCCCTGCCTCTGCTGTTTTTTTTATTTGTCAATTTTATTATTATTATTATTTATTTATTTTTTTTAGGTATTTCTTGATCATTGTCTCTGTATTTTGCCGCTCCAAATAAATCACCTGTCACCATGGATCTGGAAATAATTGAGTGGAGCCTATTAAAGTGTCACAGATAATAGAGAATACAAATAAATGTGGGTAATTTCATTGCTGGAATTTTGTCTGTTTTCCATTTGCAGTCGCAGGTCGTAAATAGTACCGGCCACATCTCTGGCAGTAATGCACGGCGTCTTGCTGAGTTCAAATAGAGTTGCAACTTGTTTGTGATGCCATTCCCAGACTGTGACCTGCGATAAGCGCAGAAGCATGTAGCCTGCTGCAGTAAGCCGCTACACAATGCATCAACTCAGGAAAACTTTCAGTGCATAAGCGATCAGTATGAAGATAGGGGCGCCTGTTACCATGACAACCTATAAGAAAACCCATACAAAAAGATGCATTGGCTGTCACATTGATTCAGAGAATCTGCAGAGAATATAGAAGTTGGTATCAGCTAAAGGCAGGCTGCCCTGCTTCTATCCGCCAGTGCCAGGTTAGAGGCTTATTGACCGTTTTTGACAGACTGACTAACAGACGACTTTTTGGTGAAATGGGCTGTGGGCCCAAAGTTCAATTAAAAGCCCCACTCTGTGTGACGCCAGCACATTTGCCAAATGGTGAGAAAAGTGTAAATCAGTCTTCGTGCTTTCTCAGCAATCTGGCTGTCCTTCAGGGATATTGATGGCTCTGCCTTAACTCGTTTTTTTAAAACTCCATTTAATGCTACAACATTTATCTTATCCAGACGGTTTGAAGGCGATTTTTAGGTACCACATGAGGACCTGCTTTGTAAATCCATAACTACATTTTAAGATTTTAGTGGGGCTTTGAACTGCCTGCATTTTTCTTCTTCTGCTCACAGAGCAGCCGGCAGCGGGGGGAGCAGTGTAGCTTTAGTTTTAAATGTGCCTGGTGTTGTTTCTGTTCTTTCAGCCTTGTCTTGCCCATCAGCAGCAGCATGTCAAGAGAGCAGTATTTTAATTCCAGTGACATGACACGGCTGTAGTCCTCCATCTTGTAGTGGTCAGATAATGTTTAGTGATTGCTGCTTGAGGCAGATAAGAGATGTGTCGTAGATTAAAGCCGTTGTAATAATTTTCTGTGAGAAAACAGCAGATTATCTCATTTTAAATTCAATTTCCCCTGTGAAGTCAAAGCATATGACACATGGCCCATCCGATGGCCCACGAAGCATGGTGAAGACAGAAAATAAGCCAGCTATATTTATGAGAGTTTACTGAGTGGCTGATCTGCTTACACTTTCTCCTCAGCTTGGTTCACAGTGTGAATAAATGTTTGCCTTCTTGCCCCCGTCCAAATCAGTGAATCAGCTGGGCTCAAAGTGTGAATGAGCTGGAGCAGCAGAGAGAAAGAGGAAGAGGCTTTCCCCGGGGCAGTGCCCGGGACAATGTCAGGTTTGTCTGGCCCGAGTGCATGAACACTAAGCTTTTCGGAACTGGCATCTCGCCCCGGTACCTACCCATCTCGCACAGCTTCCAGAGCTGCCCAGCCCCGGAGCACTAAGCATTTGTGCAAAGTTCATAAGGCTTCCCTCTGTTTGTGTGGCCGTAATGGAAGTTCCATCCTGTTGTAGCTCAAAGAGTGTTAAGGGGCTCTGAGGGCCTGGCGCTGGCGTTGCAAAGGCGTGTGAGTGTTCTCGGTTACTGACTTTGGCTGGCGGCAATCATTATGAAAAGACTAGTGTCCCCCTGTAACACCCACCACCCCCAAAGTGGTAGTTCTGAATCTTAAGCTCCAGGATCAGCATTTCCTTCATCAGGTTTGCCTTTTAAAACCAATTTACTGAATGAAGACTTCGAGCTAGATAAAATTAAAGAAGGAAGAGAATTTTTTGACAGGGCTGGAAAAGGCCAGCACAGGTGGTTTTGGGGGGTTGGGGGGTTAAGCTAACACTGTCAACCTGCTGTAATGCTAATTGTGAGGTACAGGCAGAAAAGCGGAGCTGTGTTGGAGAGAGAAAGAGAGAGACACCAGAGAGTGTTTCCCCTTATTATCTTATATCGTTCTCATTCAGCAAAGAATGATCTAGCCTATTGTAATCAGGAATTAATGGATGCAAGTGAATGGATCAGCTGTACAGGTCAAGTTTGCAAAATTTGCCTTGTACTTTTTTGCATTTTAAATAAGAAATAAGAAATTAATTGTTCTCTTGGGCTGTTTTTATATGTGTAAAATATCTAATTGCAACAGCGGGCCAGTAAGATGCATTAGCTAGTTTCATGATTGCAGCTTTCATTTATAAAAAAGAAAGATCTCTGGTGCTTTAGGCCTGGTGGGGGGTCAGCTTAGGCCAGACATGCTGCAGGGCTGGTAATACACAAGCAAAAACCCCTGCTATTTCTGCTCCATCCTATAATGGTATACAAGCTTTACTGGTTTCTAACCATCAGCATTTGTGAGGCCCGAGCGATAACAACCTTGTCATTAGCGCCTTCAAGTTCTGTCAAGCAGCAGTGCCTTTGGTTGGTTTTTCACCGTGGTTACGACCTGCATCAGCATAATTCAAGCATGACCCTCCTCCCCCTTTCATTTTCTGCTTTTCTCCCTGTTAAAACCCAAGTCTTTGACTAGGGTCCACACCATACATCATCCAGACTGGGAGTTGTTTCCTCCCTTCCCCCTTCATGTGTTATGAGAGAGACAATGCTCTTTTTTCTTTTTTTTTCATTTTGGTGGAAGGCTCTTATCAACAGTCTCAGCACTCTTTGCACACTGTGATTTCCCCAGACATGTCACCCACCCACCACTCAAGTCCATCTGTATGATCTTGGAGTTCCTGTTCACCAGTGTGGAACAATCAGGTCCACTTGAATATAGACAAATTAAAAAAAAAAAAAAGGAAATCAGTGTCTTACTGAAGGGAGATAAGCCATGGGAGCATGTTTTAAAAGCTCCAACAATGACTAATGCTGGGTGACAATCTCCAGCAGTATTAACAATTAAGTAGATTGTGACTGGCTGACAGAAGAAGATTGGAGCAAGAGCAAAGCTCAACAGATTTTCGCACAGCGGGTGATCTGTGCTCCCACCCTGCTCACTGTTCATATTTTTTCTTCAGCTGGTCATTGGAAATTAACACATTTCATCGAGCCTTCAGGTGCAGACATCTCAGTTCATTCTGAAGGGAGGTGGAGGGGCGAGATGGAACTTGCATTCCTCTACTCTCCTCTGAATAGCCTTTAGATCGGGCTTTGTGGGAATGATTGTCAGTGGCTTAATGAGTGCATTTGCCAAACTGCAGGCTTTGGCAACATGTATGACTGCAGCGCCTCTGTTTGTGTCCACCTCCAGTCTCTGTGACACAGCACTGAACGGGCTCGGCGCTCTCTGTGTTTTCTTTTATCTTTTTCTGCAGAATTCAGAGTTTTCCTCAGTCATGGTTACTTTTTATTCTGGATGTTATTACCTGTAAAGGAATTGTTATTCTTCTCATGGGGGCCAGCGCTGAAGATGAAATGAAAGCATGTGAGTACTCTACATAATGTAAAGCTGATAGGTCCGTAAAGCTGTTACAGCACATTTGGGTTCATGTTCTGGCCTTTCCACATGCAGGTTTCTACAAAAGCAAAGACAAAAAAATAAATAACTGTTTTCGAATTCACATTATAAAATCTTTAAAGAATAAAACACACGCTGGCACATTTTGCTGCTTTCTTGCTTTTTGTAAATATAATACACTTTAGGTGAAGCGTGAGCTGTTTGTTGTAAAGAACAAAAAATGGCTTTACAGTTACTTTTATTCCCACTTTTTATTCCCTTGTTCTTTATACCATGTATTTTTGAGAGCTCCATACTAGAGCCAGTCACTCAACAAATTGTTCTCCAAATAACTGTCACAAGAAAAATGACATGTTAAAGACTAAACGTTGTCATTGTTCCTTCTGGTCTCATTAAGTGAGATATATAATACACTAATAATTAGGATCATACTTATTATGGGACATAATTGTCTTTGTAAGCATTGTGTAAAAATGTTATGTCATTTTTTTTTACCATAAATCTAGCTTGACTTTATGTTGACTAAATGAACAAATAAAATAGGGTTATGAGACTACTCACAATACTTAATATTAATAACTCTCTCTCTCTCTCTCTCTCTCTCTCTCTCTCTCTCTCTCACACACACACATTATCTTTCCAGATCCACACTGAGTGTCTTTAGTCTGACTCACAGTTGGGAACTGAGATTACATTTCACTGTCTGGATCTACTCTGCTGTGATGAGAATAGGCAGAGAGAGACATCATCACAATGTTGCATGAACTGGGACTTTATTTTATCTTGTGTTGCAGCAAACATGGTTCATAACATTTGGATGACTGTTAAACTGATTCCAGGGCTGATCTCAGTGCTTTATGACTGATTTCTGTAAATTGACTGTCACTTTTTGTTGTGGTCATAACAAGTGGCCAACAAGTCCACTTCTTAATTAAAGGGGATGGATGGCTCACCCTGTATACAACTATGCCTACAGCATACCGTTACATTTATTTGTATTTATTTAAAGGAACTATTTTTTTTAAGTACAGAACTGTGTTATGGTGTTATAAATAAATTCTGACAGCTGGTGATGGTTAGTGTGACCAAAGAGATTCTGGTGTTTTCATGGTTACAGCATGGCTAATATGTTTACAATAGATCATCCTTCTGTCAGTGTTCATTTGTCACTGCTTTTAAACAAAGACAATTCATGGCTTGTTGTTATTAATGTTTTCATAGTTAAGGTGTGAAGAGTGGCTTTGAAATAAAGTCCAAGTAGACTTTCACATTGTTCATGAAATTATAACAGGTGTACAGGTACACAAACTGCTCAGCACTCCTGATAGCATAATATTTCAATAAGGTTTCCATCAAATCTAATGGTATGTCGTCATTTCACTTCCCCATATTGAGGTTATATTGCCCTGCCCTAGTTAAACAGCAACGCACTGTTTGCAATCCACTGTCAGGATGATTTTCAAGGCCCTCACTAAACAAACACAGACTGTACCCACGTTCATTTGTCTTCCTGTCCTTTGCTTCTTGCCAAGGCATATCAAAGTTGCATGGAACAATTAAAGTGTTGACTTTTCAACTGACCTCCAGGTACATCACTGCAGACCTCAGATCAGTTTTGTGTACTCATCCATTCATCCACTCAAAGGAAGCGTTCTTGGAAGCATCTTGCTTTCATCGGTTAAGTGTTTTAAAAGAACTGTGCCCAAAGCAGTTTGTAATGAAACTGCACTGAATGTTAGCAACACGATTCCCTTTAAAGAAGCAGCTACCCATGTGTTCTTTCATGTTTAGATGTTTTGGGATTGCTGAACATGTGCGGTGAGTAAAAAAATCTACATTTTTAACCTGGAAGCAATTCATTCAACAACTGGACACACATTTTAACCAGTTCTCTATGTAGCTGTTTTGAAATTGCTGTTGATAAGTTGACAGGAAATTAGATCACTTTTCTATTTGGATTTATAGTTGAAGATAAACTAATCTAAACACGGAGATTTTGCCTTGTTGTATTTAAAGGCTGTAAATCTTTAGACTGTAGTTTTCATCGTCCAGTTTGTCTCGGCAAACTCTGCTCGACCCTAATAAGTGACAGAGGGGCGCTGGAGTGGGGCCACACATCCGACAGATGTGTCAAACAGCTAGGGTGACACTATCCAGATGCTCGGCTCAAGTGCGGAACAGGAAATTCAAATGAGGAATTTTAGTGAGCAGAGAGCCTCTCATTTCACAGGCTGAAATTATCCCTTGGACTGCATGTATATGAGACACCTGAAGGGATTAAAAATGGATAAGTGGAAAAGGGTGTTTCTGTAAAAACAGGGTTTCCTTGCCCCTATAGGAACATCAGAATTTCCTAGTTGTTGGCAGAAATAAATTGCTTGGGGGGGTCTGATGGAAGTAAGGATTTGAGATATGAGAGCCATCGATCATGTCCTGCCGTGGCACAGCTTCATCTGGGGAAATTGCCAGCATCAGTCAGACTACATGAATGAATGTGGAGTGGAACACAAAATAATACTCCAGTGCCCGCAGTCCAACTTGTGAATTTCATCTCTTTGCTGGGCTACTCAGCGAGGATCACACGCTAATGTGATTATTGTCCTGGGCAAGGGCCACTCCTGTGGGACTTCAAAGAGAGCAGATCAGAGAGAAAATGAAAAAAACCTGTAAGCTGTGATGCAGACAGGAGCAGTGCAAACCTTTCTTTAGCTTTAAATATATTAACAGGTTCAGAGTGAAGACTCTCAAAGCATAGCACATACATCCTGGATGATTTATTGCCATGTCATGTGACATGCTTTGGTGATCAGTTTAAGTGTTTTCATTAGACATATGAATTATGCAGCAGACAATAATTAAAACTCATAATCCAGAGGAGAAATAAGAATTAGCTACTACCATATCTGAAGATGGTATGTCTGTACAGTTTTTAGTCCTGTTTTTTAATATTACAAGCACAACTGAGACACACTGCTTCCCGGCAAACAAAAGAGCAGCTAATTAGAGACTGGAGAAAATATGCATGCGCTTTTGTTTGTGAAAAAGAGCAGAAAGCTTTCAGAAAAATGCACATTACTGACAGGATGAAAGCATCCAGTGGTTGAAAAGCTCTTCAGTTGTTTGCTCTCTCTTTTGTCTAATGAACTAGAACACACATGCTCGTTGTCCACTTCCAGTTGGTGATATGATCATCCTGCTGCAGCCCCATAACACTCTGCTGGTCCACTGCAGTATGTAGTATATCTGCCTCTCTCAGGTAGTAAGAGTTCTTGCGGGGTTACGAAACACTTTCTTCATTAGTTCATACACAACACGGGGTCACAAACCACACAGCTCATCAGTGCACCCGCTCTATATCTTTTACACCTGAGGACCTTTCCTCATTCCTAGCCCATAGCCTCTTCCATCCTTATCCTGTCATCACTCCACTCCCAGTGCTCTCAGCATCCAAAAGCTAGAGATCCCTGAAATATTAATGGTGTAGTAATTGAACAGTCTTGCCATTTGAAGTGCTGTAAAAATCGAGCCAGATCTCAATTAGTAAGGCATATTATCTCTTATTGCTTCCTTTACTCATTTATCATTTTGTTTCTGTTTTTTTTTCTAATATTTTAATATTAGATGAATTGCATGGCCGAGCTTGTAGGAGAATACTCATAAGGCTTATCATTGCCAGAAGCTTAGAATACAGTCTAAATCCAGAGGAACAAATGGGGAAGACAAAATGTCAAAACTCGGGAAAATTAATTTCTACATTATACATAAAAAAATGTTACAAGCTTTATTTTTCACCCTGGGCTAGACAGCGTGAGAATTGCAAGCGAAATGTGCAACTGATTGGAGAAAAAAGGAGCAAAATGGCTGAAAAACAACTCATTACACACATCAGAAGCAAGGCAAGTCAATTGGCGCTTAGTGTTAATCAGCTGGTCCGTTGTTTTAATTGTTCTTGAGCGATCAAATGGGAATCAGAGTGGAGGCATTATCAAGACCGTGAGAGGGGCGTGTGGAGCTGCTGTCTTCCCGTCGCAGGTCTTTAGCATGGAGAATATTTTAATCCAGTCTGACAAGACGAGGATCTGCTTAATCCTATTACAGGCTTGCACATTAGACTACAGTAGACCCACACTTCTCTGCCTGTTGTCTTTGTGTGTGAATGGAGCAGATGGTGCCAGCTCAAGGGCCTACTGTAGTGAACTTTGTATGGCCCTGCTTGGGCCCCACCCTGTTACTAAACAACACATTAACAAGTTTAAAGAATGCTACAGAAACAACTTGCTAGTGTGGTCTTTTCCTTGAAATACTTCCTTACATTCTCTGATCCTTTTATATAAACTGTTAGTACATGTTTTTGGCTTAAAGTTTGGGTGTTAAGCTAGAGCAGATGGCTAAACTATAGGAGTCAAGAAACAGATAGACGCAGCTTGCCAGTTGTACCGTGAAGGCGTGCCAGAATTGTTTCCTTAAGTAAAAGTCAGTGAAAGCTACACAATAATTGAGTAAACAGTATTGTAGTGTGAAGAAAAGCTGTAATGCTCTTGGAATCAACGTCTGGAAGTTAAAAGGCGCTAAAATTATTTACGTAAAAAAAGCTTTAATTTGTATCGACAGGTCTTAAGTCAATCTTTCAAAGGTCTTAAAAATGCAAAAATGCACAATAATTTACTTAACGGTGATGACCAATAGTTAAATCTTTACCTTCTCCAGTCTGCATTTCAAAGTGCCTTTGAACAAGATACTTAGCCTTAAACTGCCTCTGAAGTGCCCATTAGTATCTTTGAATGTGATTTTAAAAAAACAAACAATGTACTGTATACAGTTCTGGTCAGAATATCATGGTAATTTGGGGCTCTTGATGATTTCTTTGAAATGTTCTTTTTCCAGGGTGGAATGATTACACAGCATACATCTTTAATGACTTTAAAAAAACAAGAATTGGGTGCACAAGTTTGCATTTATTTTGGATTTTCTATAATCCAAACATGGTCAGAAGTATACATACAGATTCAAATATATACATACACTCAAATATTTTAATAAGTTGTGCTGAAGGTTCTACAATGTCTTTCAACTTGGCTAGGGCCAAGGCCTATCAACATCTTGTTAGTGGTCATGATTGAGTACAATTGGTAGTTTCCCTTTGCCAGCATAAGAGAGGATTTGGTTGACAGCACTCATTAGACTGATCAGTACTCAGAGCAATGGGAAAGTCTAAGTAACTGAGTGAAGATCTAAGAAGCAGTAGATTTACACAAGCTGGGAGCCATTTCTTAACAACTGAAGATTATAAGATCATCAGTTCAAACAATTGTACATAAGTATATATTATCTGGTTGTGTCACCATTTTGTCAAGTTTTGGAAGAAGATGCAAACTGTCACCCTCAGATTGAGATTGAGCTATTTGGTCTCAATGACAATAGGTACGCTTGGAGGAGTAAAGGTGAACCTTTCAAACCCAAGAACACTGTACCAGCTGTCAAGCAAGGTGGTGGTAGCATCTTGCTGGACGTGCATTACATTGCATGAAATGGAGGGCTACCAAATTCTTCTATTTTACTTCAGAACAACAGCAAGACAAAATTGGACACAACTGGGTGTTCCAACAGGACAATGATCCTAGACACACAAACTGTTTAGGAATGGATAAAGCAGGCTAATATTAAGCTTCTTGGCCTTCCCAAAGCCTTGACCTCAGCCTTATTGAAAATTTGTGGAACATGCTTAAAAGCCAGGTTTGTGCCAGGGAATCAACCAATTTAAATGAACTCTACCAATTCTGCCAAGAAGGGTGGCCAAATATCCAGCCAGAATCATACCAGAAGCTTGGTGATGGCATCTGGTCGGGTTGCAACTTTTTAAGGGACATTTAACGAAACATTATTGTATGTATATATTTGACCCTATTAGTATACTTATGACCCTGTGTGGATTAGAGAAATTCCAAAATAAATTCAAACTTGTGCACCCAATTACTGTTTTTTTAAAGTCATTAAAGATATACACTGTATAATCATTCCACCCTGGAAAATGAACAGTAATTTGTAGCTTTTAATGATTTCTTTAAAATCATTAAAAAATTACCATGACATTCCATGACATGTCCATGATGAGTGTATGTAAACTTCTGACCATAACTATGTGTGCCTCACCTCACCATAAGTATGTGTGCCTGCCCATTTACAATATTTTATTTTTTCTTAGAATACGTGCTGTCATGTAGCTGGCAATGATATGGAAAAGCACAAATCCAATCATAAAAATTGCCTGTTCAACCAAAATTTTGCTACATGACTGAAATTGGTACCTGACAATGTTTATAAGGCATGTTGTATTTTGTGGATATTATTGTTGTGAAATACCATATAATACTGTAGTTCAGGACTCCACAATAGTCCCCATGTGCATATTTGCATTTCTGACATGAAAGCCTATACCAGCAAATTTGGATTAGCTCACTAACAAGGACACATCTGTTTTTAATGTTCAACACAAGCACACAGAGTAAATGATGGCCTTTTTTTTTCTGTTTTACTCATTGTGGAGTTGGTCTTAGATTTAATTCTGAGTGGCATTAAAAAAAGAAAACAGAACATTAGATATAGTGATAGCAGAAAAGCACATCTCAGAAACGAGGTGATTTCTAACCATGCTATGTCCTTTTTTTTAGGAGCTGACAGCACACTTTCCTTAAAACAGAAAGGTTTAGTCAGCCAACAAAATGCATGTTCTGGTAGTAAAAGTCTGAAAAGGAGAGATTAGCACTTTTTCCAAGGAAACTTTTTTTCTTTTTGCAGAATCTCACAGCTCCACAGTTACCTTAAAGGAGTAAAGGAATGTCTGGGATAAATAAGGTAATTAGACTTACACAATGTTTGGCTGTGCACAGTTGTTCAGACATAACGGGTAATTTGTAGACTTAATTTTAGACTCTTATAAGTTAGTGGTTGACTGATATTTTGTATGACACATTATCAATCAGGAATATAATTGGCACATCAGTTGATAGCTACAGCCCTTCTCCCTGCCATTTCTTTACTAATAAAAAGGTTTGTAAAATGTTGGGCGGATTAATTTTAGACAAATTGATTTATGCTACAGCTATATTTTCATTTAATCTCATAGTCCATGCAATATCAACAAATAGTAGAACATTCTGATAAAATATCTATCCCCACTGTCCAAGTTATCTTTGAGTGCTCCGTCAACAGCCCTAAATCCAAAGATCATTGGGTTACAGTGATTTCCTATAATGAAAACACAGGAGTTCCCTCTTTTGAGAATCCAAAAGCAGAGAATACTGCTTTCTTTTTTTGCCCCAATAGATCATGACATAATTTTGGGACAGTTGGGAATGCCAAGACATTAATGATGCTATCAAAAATTAGGATACAGTGCCTTTGTATCAAATGGATCTACATTCAAAAATTATTTGGTCTCACTGACAAGTTTGTCGGAGAGTGCTCTAAATCTGTCACTTGGAGAGAGCTTTAAAGCGCAGAGGCAGATTTCACTTGGCCCACATCCCTTCATTTCCCTCCACGCGCCCCCTCCGCAGTGGAGCTTCTGTCCCTTCTGAGCCTTGGCTGAGGAAGGTTAGAGTTCGTAGTGGCCTTCCCACAGCGAGCAGCTTTTAACCTTCTGCCAGCTTCATCAATCTCTGGCTGGTGTGATTCCCCCTGAAAGAGGCGGGGATTAAGTGCAGCCCGTGGTCTGTAAATCAGGCGAGCTGGAGAGAGAGGGGCGCCCTCTCTCCTGTGCATCATATAGTTCCAATAGGCACCATACCCCGCGAGTTCAATGTAGACATCATCACTCGCAGCAGTTAAGCTCTGAGCGGACCTCCCTCAGCCAGATGGCCAAGTCGGTTCTCAATAAATGTTTAACGAGGGGGGAACAAATTAAATCAGAAGGCAAATGATCAGGCACAGTTTGAACAAAGTGTAATCCATCTGAGGTGTTGTTAGGTTGGTAAAGGATTTTGGCTGGCACAATAAGACAATGAAAGCACATTCTCTTCTGGGGATTGTAACCCCCAATCCTCACTTCTTAACCAGGCAAAGCTTACCAACAGTGTACAAGCTAATTAGTATGAAACACCTAGCTTTTTATTCCAATCTGTTTTATCAACATGAATCACCATGTCTGGGAAAGAGAGAAATAAAGAAAAGCCTAAGGCAGCTTTCTGGAAGAGTTTGACACACAAATCTTGCATTGGAAATGTAGCCAATAGACATAAATTGTGATTGAGTGGGGTGATGTATATGATATGGAGTACTTCGCATCTTGCTGGTGATACTGTATGTGGGTGGAGCAGAGGTCACACGTTGGTTCACAGAAGCCACAGACAGAGTTAATACCATCACCATGAGGCATGGTTGAAGAGTTCAGAGTGCACATTCATCTGACAACAGGCCTCCATCCAATGAATGAAATCGATTCTTTTTTGCCCCCCTACTCTGGTCAATTATTCGATTACATTTCTTGAACAGGAGTTTGACCTCAGTGTTGCCTATTGAAGCAGCCAGAAGATTAGAAAAGCGCGAGTTGGATCTGAGCTCTGTTGTAAAAACTCTTTTAAAGATACTGCTCAGCTGTTTGAGCGCAGAGGAGCTACTGTAGCGCTCAAATCTCGGCTACTACTTAACAACACCCCCACGTTTTCCTTGACATTAATTGGATTGCCTAGCAACATTGATACGATAATTGGAGAATTACTGGACTTTATCCTTTGTGACGCTCCTTGTTACATTTCTGTTCTACACAAATGTCACCAAGACTCCCTGTAGACCAGTAGCCTTATGATTTCACATTTCTCTAAAAGTCTAGTGTTTCTCTATTGCATCTCTGTTTGTTTTGGGGCATATTAGCTGTTGAGCTAATTACTCCAGCGTGACCTGCTGAGCTGGGTCACAGCTAACATGAGGAATACTAATGAAGCGACACCCCAGAGGGTTCTCATAGTACTTCTCCCAGACATTCCCATACATCGCTCTTTTCCATCCTCCTTTAGTTCTGCACTCTGGACCAATCATGTGCTCATTATGGTCCAGACTCTGGTCTGTTGGATGGAAAATTATCCAGCGCTCTGTACTCTCCAGCTCTCTGTTGGGGTGCAAGTGCAGACAGCTTACTCAGTCTGACTGTTAACTATGTATGCTTTTTATGTCTCCCGCCCCTCAGGCAGCAGTATTTGCTGCAATAAAAGATAAAATTGTCTGCATTCGTAATCTCTTTGAGTCATTGTTATCAGAAACATGCAGGCACAGATCAAAACAGCACAGTGATTTACATCGGCCAAACTTTGATGGTAATTTTGATGTTGATTTCAATCTAAGCTTTTTCCAAAAGTAATGTTGAACATCTGCCATGCATTAATAAATCCACAGGCTCCCTCATTTGTTTATTTCTTTTCATTGTTGCTTAAGAAATATGCTTTCTGCTGCAAACTTCCACAGACTACAAAACAATGTGAGTCCCAGGGGAAAGGGGATGATAGGAGGCTTTAATGTGAATATTTTTTCTTTGTCATACCAAAATTTGAACTAGTTCAGAGTAGAGTCACTGTTGATGGAAATGAAAATGTGTGCCAGGTTATGCCTGGCTGAGCAGAAAGCAGTCAGGTTCGGAGTCACGGGGGATTTGTTGTGTTTGGAGTTTTTGCCTTTTTCTCTGCCAGTGTGTGGGTGGATTCATGGGGACTTCTACATTTGTGCTGCTTTCACAGGTACTGCATCTTCACCAGAGACATGAACTGAGTACGTAGCGAAGAGCATTCGTTTCCTGTGACTGTCCGAGATCCTGAAACCATGAGGTTGCTGAGGAGCCCTAGACTGGCCACAGCGCTGGTTGTGGTCACCTGTATTTGTGCCTTTCATATGACTACAGCCATTGACATCCCACTGGAAGGTGAGTCGTGATTGTCCAGCAGCAGGTCACACCTTCTCAACAAAGGATGCTGGATGATTTACAGGTTTTTCAGTTTTAGTGAAATGGGAGGGGTTCAGTGAAATAACAAAAGAAATTGAAAAGATTTTTCTCACAGACTACTTTCTATTAAAGAAAATCCAACTATTGAAAAAAACAATGACATCATGTGGATTATCCAGATAAAAAGAGACATTATTTTTAACAACAGGACTCTGCTTTGAAGTTTGTGAATGTAATCTTTGTGTTCTGTGTTCACCACAAAAATCATTTCCATTGTGTTTGATTGGGAATTACAATAAATGTCAGAGAAACGTATACATAACCTTTGGTGAAAAGAAAAGAAAACTGTAAGAATAAAAGACACTGTTAAAGTGAGAAAATAATGTGAAAACAAATGCTTGCGCTAAATGCTTAGCTGTGCACCACTGTTCTGGTTGACTCTAAGCACTTTTTTTTAGGAAGTAGCTGTTTTCAGAAATCTTTAATCTTGCAAACATAGTGAAAGATTAGCAGCTAAAGAAGAGAGACTGTTTATGCAATCACCAGACATTTTATTAGATACACCTTTCTATTACTGGGTCGGACCCCCTTTTGCCTTCAGATCTGCCTTAGTTCTTATTGTCATAGATTCAACAAGATGCTAGAAACATTCCTCAGAGATTTTGGTCCATATTGATATGATAGCATCGCACAGTTGCTGCAGATTTATTGGCTGCACATCCATGATGCCACTCTCCTTTTCCACCACATTACAAAGATGCTCTATTGAATTGAGATCTGGTGAATATGGAGGCCATTTGAGTACACTGAACTGCCGCGATCAAGAAACCAGCTTGAGATGCTTTGAGCTTTGTGACATGATGTGAAACACTGTGGTCATAAAGGGATAAACATGGTGGGCTGTGGTGTTTAAATGATACTCAGTTGATACTAGGGGGCCCAAAGTGTGCCAAGAAAATATCCTCCACATCATTACACCAGTACCACCAGCCTGAGCTGTTGATACAATGTAGGATGAATCCACGCATTCATGCTGTTTATGTCAATTTCTAAGGGTTAATGCTCTACCATCTAAATGTTGCAGCACAAAAAGAGATATTTTCTCTTATTTGGACCATTCTCTGTAAACCCTAGAGATGGTTGCGTGGGAAAATCCCAGCAGAACATCAGTTTCTCAAATACTCAGGCCAGCCTCTCTAGAACCGACAACCATGTTCAAAGTCACTTAAATCACCTTTCTTCCCTGATCCGATGCTCTGTTTGAACTTCAGCAGGTTGTCCTGATGGTGTTTATGTACCTAAATGCAGCGAGTTGCTGCTATGTGACTAGATGTTTGCATTAATGAGCAGCTGAACAAAGTGGCTGGTGAGCGTATAAAGATGAATGTAGGTCTGAAAAGTGAAGCTAGTGCTGAAGTGCCTTAAACCTGCAATTTATCTAATGGAACCCTGTGGTTTCAAAAAGAAGTCAGACTGTATGGAAGTCTATGAGAAAATAACCCAATTTCACTCCGTATTTAATGCTTGGGTAAAAACCTTTCTGATGAGTTTATGGTCTCAATGACTAGTTGCAAACTCATTACATGTGCTTTCATAAAAGCAATATAATTTCCAAACTCCAGGTTTAGTTCAGGCAGGCCACAAAGGTGAGTTCAGCTGTAATTCCAGCAGATCAGATAATCTCTTTGCCAGTCAACATCAGCTGATTGCTCTGCTGATTCCTTTCTTCCCATCCATTTGGCATCTGCAAGCCACTTAACAACCCATGCCCACCCCCTTTTGTGCTGTGTCTGACTTAATCAGAGTCACATTTATAGCTGCTCTGTTCTGTCAGGGGGTCTGCTATTCTCTGTTCCTCCTGCTTTCCATGTGTGTGAGTGGAAGCACAAGATGGTCCCAGAACAGAACCAGAGTGAAAGATATTAATTACCGCAGATGGAAACAATAATCTTTTGATTGTACTTGTTTAAAAGTAAAAAAAAAAAAAAATCTACAAGATGTAATTCATCTGACAAATAAATCATAAAAGTTATGGTGAGTCTGCTAAATTGCTCTGTGATGGGTTGCAGTTCTGCACAAATTGGTTCAGTTTTGACATAATAGACTGACACTGCAGCTGCATCACATAAACACACACATTCCAAGCTACTCCAAGAAAAATGATTTACGAATGAAAGAAAGGTTAAATGTATAAAGGGTTGTTTGTTTATGCTCATCCACAGAGAGCACTTCTCCTTGAAGTGCTTTTTATCAGAAAAAGAAAAGCACTGAATAATTTAGAGGGGAATACATCACACTGTAGAGAACTGTTACAATCGTCAAGCATTTTGTGAATTGAATATGTTCACAACTATTATCCTGTTTGAATCAGGTTTTTCTTTCCTTTTGTGTTAGCTCTGTGTGTGTATATCCCAGTTTTCCGTGGAAACACACATCAAACCTCTTCCTCTAAATTATTCAGTAAAAAATATCTCTTATGGGCTTGATCAAGAACAGTTCAAAAAGGTTTCATGAAAAAGGCGAATGCATTTTTGGGGGCTCACCGTCAGAAAAATCTTTTTAATTCTGCCTTGTGTTTTGCATCACTCGGGTGTATGTTGTTGTGTTTAGAGAATACTTGACAAGAAAGGATTATTCCCAAACTGTGGACTGTTTCTGTTTTATTTCCCCCTGCTGCCATGGATTATATAGTTTTAGGTCACATAAACAGTAAGTTTACGCTGCCATACTGTAGCTAGTATTAGTGATGTCCTCTGGTCTCTCTTTTTCATCTCGTGGCTCAGCACTAGCGTTACTAACAGCCATATGTGTTGGATCTGAGTCCCATGTGTTAACAGTCATGACTCCATTATACTGGTATTTACAATTCTAGGACTAGTGGCATGTGCTTTTCCTGAACACCATATCCTACCATTAATGCAGTGTTGTGCATTTTCCATCCACACCCCATCACAACTTTATCATCAAGGCCATCAGAGACTAAATGAAGAGCTTTTATACCAGAATAAACCAAGTCTAACAAAGTGATTCATTTCAGTGTTCTTGGCTAGAACTCATTTATGAATTCATATAGTAACTGACATAATAGTGCAGTGGTTCCCAACCAAGCAGTAATAAAGCAAGTGCCATAAACTGCAGTTCCTCAAGTGGCCACTCGAAGCTTGCTACAGAAATGAGTCAAGACCCATAGATTTCAATGCTACAGTGCTCAGTATTAAAGCATTAACCCTTTGAGGTCTGAGTTGTCAATGCAGAAAACCATAATCCTAGCCCTAACTCTGTCTCAAATGAAAATGAATAAAAATATGTAAGTATTGTTTTTATTGAAATTATTCTCCCAGGTCTTGGCAGTCAGAAAACAAAAATAATCATAGTAAGTGACATGCATCAAAAATCATTTTGGCCCTCTCTAGAATAGAAGGGTTAGCATTATCAGCTATGATGACTTCCCAGCAAACATGCCCCTTGGGGCCTGTGTGGGGACACTATGGGCTAACCACATGGTCCACAGTGGGCAGCCTACTGTGCGCCCCAGTACTGGCATGAAATGTAGGGCACATCTCTGCCCTGCACTGTGGGCTGGGATGAGCCCGAGGTGTGGGTTAACAGGGCTGCCCACACTATATGGAGAGGGGCCCACAACATACCCCAGTAATGTGTGGCCCACATATGCCCCACATTTCATGCTGGTACCTGGGCCCACAGTGAGCTGCCTACCGGTGTCACACTGTGCAGAGCCCACATGTATCTCACATTTTATACTGGAACCGGGTCCTGCAGTGGGTTGCCCACTGGAGCCCCACTGTGCATGGCCAACATTTCACGGTAGTACTGGAGTCCACTACAACAAAGTGTAGAGGCCTTATACAAAGTGTGCCTAGCCCTAGTATCCCTATGTACACAGGGCAGGCACATTGTGGGTACACTATAGGCATACTGAGGGAAAACCAGTAAACTGTGGGGGCACAGTATTGAAGTTTCACCATTGAGTTTGGTCCTACTTTCTAAACTGCAGTACACTAAATACACAAACATTTCTGTTTGTGCAAATCCAAAATAACTGCACTTGTTCAAAGTCATGTTTTAAACAGTATATGTATTCACAGTCAGAGAGTAAAACTCAATATAATAATACAGATATTTAAAGTTACATTTTTAATCTATTCACATCAATTCAATTTTATTTAACGCCAAATCACAGCAACAGTCCTCTCACTGCATTTTATAATGTAAGGTAATGACCCTACAATAATACATCTAAACAAATTATCGACAAATACTATATGACTTAACAAATAACACCCAAAAAGTTGGGCTGGTCACGTGTTTATTGACCAAAAAAAAAAAGAGTAATAATTTCTTTATCTTTATTAATTCATTTTTTTTATCACATTATTGCTATTTTTCCTGTCATGTACAAATTACCTTTTCCCTATCAAGCTTCTTAAAACCTCAAGAACAGACAATATTGAAGATACATTGAGGTAAGTTAAAAACATATAACCAGGAGAAATTGGCCTTCACAAGTCTGGGAACCACTGCTCTAGTGTCATGATGAGCATGAGTCACTTCTTAATAGCTTTCTTGAGGCCTGTGTTGTTCCTCTCATTTTCATGCTTGCTTGTCTGTTTGTTGCCCAGTTGAGCAGCTGCCCACCATCACGGCTCAGTCGCCCAGCACTCTCATCGCCTTCCCCTTTGATGAAAGCTTCCCCATGATGTGTGAAGCCAAAGGGAATCCCGAGCCAGAGTGAGTACTTCAGAAGATAGGAGGAGAGGACAGAGAGCTTGTTATTAGCAGTCAAACAGACACCAAATACCAAACAACAACAACAACACTTTTCCATCAACATGATGCACTTGGTTTGTAACTTTGAGGACTGAGTGTGCTACAGTATTAGCTGGAAGGTTTGACATTTTAACACCGTCTTTCTTCATGTAGATTCAGATGGACAAAGAATGGCCAGGAATTTGACCCCTTTCTAGACCCCCGCCTGATGAAAGAAGAGAATTCTGGGACCTTTGTGATACCCAATAATGGGAACCTTACAGAGTACCAGGGAACCTTTCGCTGTTACGCCTCAAACAAACTTGGGACCGCCATATCGAAGGAGATTGAGTTCATTGTGCCCAGTGAGTAACCTGCATCTCTGAATGTGTGTGTGTTTGCGTGTGTGCACATGTGTGTGTGTGGGGTGCTCTGTTACAGAGCTTTCAAAGTGATTCAGGGCCAGCAGCCGTGTGTAATGACTGCACCTCTCTGTTGTGAGCTTTTCATTGTATTGGATGTGGCAGAAAGTCATTGAGGCTCCCGAGTGCTCCACCCCTCGCAGCGTCTCATCTATAGGTCTGCACCAGAAAAAAAGCATCGAGTGTGATCTAGCCTCTCCATCATTTCCTTTGCCACATTTTTCATTTTGTTCCCAAGCACACTACATAAATTCTCGAAGAAAATCCACTCCACAGGGGACTTTGACTAAATTTGGCTGGGCTTCAACCGCTCAGTGGTGGTGACAGGGCAATGCACAATAGTAGCGGTGATGTCTGTTTTGTTTCTGCGGGCCAGAACTGAACTGAAGATAAATAAATAAATAAACAGAACACCATATGATTCAATCTGTTGAATGATCCAGAGCTGCTCCACAGAAAAAAAAACAAAAAAACATGCTCCACAGAGATTTCAAGAATGATATTACTGCCATCTTCTGCAGAAAAGAGGAACTGGAAACTTTTTTTTTTTTTCCAACTCTCATTCTTGTTTTCAGACGTTCCTAAATTCCCTAAAGAGACACTCGATCCTGTTGTGGTAGAGGAAGGCCAGCCGTTTACTTTAAAATGTGACCCGCCTAAAGGTATACCTCCTCTGCAGATCTACTGGATGACTATCAGTAAGTTATACCTCATAATTATGATGCATTCAATGTGATGTGTGTACAGTTTGGTATTTAACTTCTATCATAACATATGTAGAAATAGTTTAGACATATAAGTTCGATTAAGCTTGTAAAAATGTCTCCTTGTCACCTTCTGGTCAGAAGGTAGGTCAGTCATTACAAACTCACCTTACCATTAAGAACTTCTTTTAAACTCACATTCCCACATACACGAAATACATCGGGTAGATTCCTGAGAAGAATGTGTTTAAAGTTACAAATAATTAAGTGATGCGCTTTAAAGTTTCTTTCTTTCTGTAGCTTTAGTGAAGAGTTGGAACAAGCCAATAGTAAATACATAGTGTGGAGCACTTTTAAACAGCTTAAAATAAGCTTTTCCATATATAAAGACACTTCACAGCCGTGGTGGCAGAAGCATGTAGAGCCATTCTAAATCAGCACATAATCTTACATGATGCTGGTGGAGTTCTAAGAGTAGTGAGCCTTCTCTATTTGGTACACAGTTTGGAAGTTTATACCAGAGATAAACACTGGATATATCATCCTCTTTGTGCCATAGTCATTTAAAAATGAGAGGGGAATTCATTCTTCTATGTAACTGTCTTTATGAAACATGTAACGAGCGGTTCAAAGTAGACAGTGGGAGTTTATTTTATAAAGTAGATTGGTTAAACAGAAATACATAGTGTTAAATCAGCAGTTGTTCAATTGGAGATTTTTTACATCTACATGGAATCTTTGCCGTCATCGTCCTGTGCTCAGATCTCCAGCACATCGAACAGGATGAGAGGGTGTCCGTGGGCCTCAACGGAGACCTTTACTTCTCCCACGCAGTGGAGAAGGACAGCAGGAGAGACTACTGCTGCTTCGCCGCCTTCCCCAGAATACGAACTATTGTTCAGAAGACCGCCATGTCTGTCGTCGTCAAGACGAGTAGGTGTCTCATTGTATTCTTTGTCTTTACTCAAGCATCATTTGCCGCTCAAACCAGCACGATGCAAGCTTTGATTTCAGAGTACCGATCATTTACCAGCACATTCGTCAATATCTGTGTTGCACAGAAACACTTCCAAAGCCATCCCAGTGTCACACTGTTTTATTCATGCGCATCTTCTTGGTTTTATGATGTGATTCAGATCTCGGTGATGTCTGTCACGATGCATCCACCTTGTCCATATGTTCATTGTGGTTTTTTTGTTTGTTTGTTTTTTTGTCTCATCCACCATCATTTTAGGGAAAAGTGACAGTTCTGAAAATGGTAAGTTATTAGAGTGCATTTCTGTGCATATGTAAACAGCTTTGTGCACAAGAAATGTGTGTGAATATGCTGCACTGTCATATCGTGTGTTCTGTTTTTCTCAGCTAATGCAATTCTGGAGAGAAGACCCTCTCTTCTGACGCCCTCTGGTGTCAAATCAGAGACACAGCTGGTCAAAGGAGAGGACCTGAAACTGGAGTGCATTGCTGAAGGATTGTGAGTAATAGGACCTTATTATAATAATAATAATAAGTCGATGGTAATTTTAGTCATGTATAGGCAGTATTTAACCATTTGTAGGCTCACTGTTTGTTCCCCCTTTCTGTCAGTCCAACTCCACAGGTTGAGTGGGTGAAAATGGGCCACCAACTTCCTGTTAAAGCGAAAAAGGAGAATCATGAGAAATTGCTGATTGTACCGAGAGCTGAACAAGAAGACAGTGGGAAGTACATGTGCAAAGCAAAGAACCCACTGGGAGAAGTTGTCCATTACTTCACAGTGATGGTCGAAGGTAAAAACAGTGTAAACGGACTGGTTGTTATAAGGCACTTTTCTACTTGAACATTCAAAGCAGTTTATGAAACATGCCTCATTCATGTAAGCAGTTTTTTCTGTGCCCAAGTGGTTTCTGTCTAACATTCACATTCTGGTAAACGCGTCAAAGAGAAACTTGGGGTTCAGTGTCTTGCCCAAGGATACTTTTGGCATGTAAACTAAAGCAGCCAGGGATTAAACCATCAATCCTCTGATGAGTAGGTGACCTGCTCTACCTCCTGAGCTACAGCCACCTTCAAAATGGGCAATGAAACACAGCAGTGTTATCACATCTGATTTGTCTGAAATTATTTTATTCTTTCTATTTGAGAAAATAGATTAATTATCACTTAAAAGGGGTTTAAAGAGCAGCTGCTGTAATTATACATCATGTATAGACACTTTAAAAGGTGTAAGTAACATTTTATGGGTGGTGGAAAAGGAGCTAGTTCTTCTTTATTTGTTAAACTGCTTTTCCAGACTACAGATTGTGAATCTGCCAAATGTTCAGCAGGTATATTTCAGTCCAGGAATGATTAATACAAGGCTGTGATATTATATACATTTTTATTCATGTTTAGGACTTGGGCATTTTTGCTTTTTTTATGGAATATTGGATAATGTTACTTGTTTGGGCCTCAAATTAAAACAAATGTAGAACATCACTGGAACTGTGAAGATCTGATTTGACTACACACTGGTTTTAAGGCAAAAAATAAAATCTTTCCTGGTGTGTCCAAAGCCAAACGTGAAGCAAAGTTTTACATTGTGTTAAGTAAAACTAAAATATTTTCAGATCTTTCCAGGAAGTCCTGTGATTTCTCGCTATATAAAAGATGACAGAGGATGACAATAACCCTGCACTCCAGTTGTCATTGGTGTAGGGGTCAGTGTGTGGGACAAGTTCAGCTTTCCGCTACAGTGTCAACATGTGCCTGTGTCTTTTCTTTGCATTTGTTATGAACACACCAATAAGACTTTGTTGAATTTTGAAGCCCATCACATGTTCTGCATGAAAAATTCTAATTTGTTAAAAAAATTATGTAAGAAAGTCACGTGGGTCCATGGGTTCTAGACTTCAGGAAGTCATTGACTGTGAAGGATTTTCATCCAGGAACTAAAAACAGTCCTTATATGTGAAGTTATAATAGTCTGTCCAGTTACTTTTGAGTATAAAATGTTAATGTAAGAATTAAAACCGAAAGTCTGCACTTCAATCAAATCTTGACTGTTTGAATTAAAATGCACTGTGGTGGTAAACAGAGGCAAAATCACAAGAATAGCATCATTATCACAAATATCACTGTAGCTCCTTCTCAGTTATAGTGAAACAAAATTATAAAATAACATAAAATGGCAAAACAACTACTTAACTGTACTTAAATGAGATATGAGCATACATACTTTACATGACTGAACGAGTGCAGTTACTTTAATAGCTGCACAGCGCTGTTGATGCAAGCCATTGAATCATTTGAGGAGAAATACCAATTCAAAACACCAGCTTTATGTGTTATGTTGAGCAGGTGTTATTTTTTTTGTCACTGTCCCTTCTTTTGATTTGTTTTCTCTGTTATGCTCTGTGCCACGCTGAGCATTTTATCTCCGTGTCTATGGATGTGTGTGTGAAAACATTGTTAGGAATAATTCCAAAGTAATGTATAATAGCATAATCCCTATATCATGCTGACAGTGTCGGTGGTGAGACTGAAGGCAGCTGAAGAGCCTCTTGTGGGTCCATGTCTGTGTAATGGGTAGTAAATGTATCATTCATTTGTACTGAATAATACATATTGCATAACTATTCCTGTGATTGTGGCCTCCTCTGTAAGTGCTTAGTGTCTTCTTTGTGCTGATAACATCATGCTGACTGTGTGTTCTCAGAGCCTCCAGAGTGGGTGTTTGAGCCGGAGAGTCAGCTCAGTATGATCGGCTCAGACGTGCACATCAAGTGCTCTGCCAGTGGGACTCCTCAGCCGACGACTACATGGAGGGTGAACGGCGTACCTCTGCGGGGTCAGTCCCACAGCAGTTTCACTTAAATCTCACTTCAAGTCGTTGCACTGCGAGCTACTTGTGATTGCTACACATTTTGAACCTCACAGAAAAGGCTAAAGGCTGATGCTGTTTTGTTCTGTACAACTTATTAGAAGATGAGGAGGAAGTATCCAGAAGTGGGTAGGACTGCACTCAAAGGATGATGAGTGTGAAGATACCTTCGGTTGAGACACACCCATGGAAACTAAGAAAAGGCAAACAGACATAGACAAGTAAAACCCTAATGTGCAAACTACTAAATAAGTATGCATGTTAACGCTAATGTGCTTATTATTAAATAATTACTAAAAGCATGGTCTTCAAAAGGTCATGACACAGACCACGTTTGTTATATTAAGGTTTGGCTGTAAGAGGTCCTGAGGAGAAACCATCTTATTATGTTTTTCCCTGTACTGACCAATAATTGAAAATGACCAGAAAATATTTATGATTAAATATTTTCATTTATAAAGGTAATAAAAACTACAGTACAAAAAAATTTGTGGGATCTAAATACGTCCATTCTTTGAAATTTATTTAAAGATTTCAGTGATTTCTTAAAAATAGACATATTATAGTGTATTGATATATTTATTATACTTGGACTCTACTAAGTCGGGTTGCTTGATTGACAGCGGACCCTGAGTTCATCCTCTGTTGAAACAAGTTGTTTTGGCTTGCTTTAAAGCCTTTCTGTTGTGCCAAACTCCATGTGCATAAACAGGTTCGTGCCCCATACCCTGAAATTTTTATCAGTCATTAAATACAACAAAAGGTTGCGTTTTAATGTAGTAAGCGTGATAGTATCAGGAAACTCTCTTTTGTTTACTTTCCCTTCAAAAATCACATTAATTCAACTTAATTTCAAATTTTCCTTCATCTGCTATGGTTCTCTAACCCACTAGACTCAGAGTTTGAGAAGCACTGTTTGAGTCAGCTTTTTTCTGATAGGTTGCTCCTCACAAACGAGATAACTGAGATCACCGTATTAGGGATGTCCTCTCTCACTGACATCGTGCTGAGACGAGATTATGAAAAACAGCCTGAACCTGAGAGTTTAGAGACACCTGAAAGCTGAGCTTTTTGACTCATGGTGACTCTTTATGTTACTGGACCTGTTAAACAGCAGTGTGTTCTTTGCAGCTTTCCTGGATAAAACAGAGGTTATGTTGACTTGCATCACCATATTTTGGTACTACTCCAAGTATGGCCTGATCCTACTTCAACTTCAGTTGATGTCTCTTTAACACATAGATGTTTTGGACATACAATTATAGCGTTTGTTTCTTCACATTCTATTTGTGTTCACCGAGTGTGTTTTTGTGTTGTTCCAGAGTCCCTGCAAGCAAACAGGAGGGCCATTGGTGACACCATAGTTATACATAACGCCCAAGCTTCTGACAGTGCTGTCTATCAGTGTGAGGCCTCAAATAGACATGGAACCATTCTGTCCAATGCAAACATCATGATTATGAGTAAGTATGTTGATGAGCCACAGTCTTCCCAATTTCTGCTTCACCATCTGAAGTATATGAAAATGCTATCCATACAAAGTTTTTGATTCACAGTGTATTTGAATAAGGTTCAGACTTTCCTGTAAGTCATAGAGACTCTAACTGAGGTATGAAGCTTGAGAGCTGGCACTGATGCTGGCATATGCCCATAAAACAGTGAGGAGCCCAGGGAAGGAGAGCCGTCTACATGCTGTATTCCTTCGTTCAGGCTAGGCGTTCTCCCTGTGGAGCAACAAGCCCTGTTCCCTACCATTTATATGCTAACAAGTCCCTTCTCAATTCCATACCAATTCCA
>JAMQGT020005467.1:0-15898 GCA_024447675.2 Pterophyllum scalare
TGTTTTTTGTTTTTGAGGAGGACGGGTACTTGTTCTCAGACGAAGAGCCTCTCTCCCTTCTAGAGCCCAAGTTTTAATATGGTGTCCAATCAAAAGTGATTAAGCATCGCAGAGCACAAACAATGCTGGCCCTTAAATCTCTGTGAACCCTCATTCACTCGAGCGAATGAAAGAACACTCTGTCTGCAGCAGCAGATGACAGACGCGCGCTTGAAGATAAGTCTTCTGCGTGAGCCCTTATCCCGCGAACACCCGCCGTTTGAGCAAATAAAGAAATAAATAAATACGTTACAAAACGCCACACACTGCAGAATTGGGTGCCACCTCAAAAGGCATCAGTGGGGAGGAGAAGGGTGCATTTTGTTAGTTAGTGTTATGTTCCCAACATGGTGCCTCGAGATGATACCTAAAAACCAGTGGCACCAGACAGGCCTGGTTGAGTAAGTGAGCCATAACTCAGCTGAAAGGAATTAAGTTAAGAATGGAGGACAAACATACATGCAGATGCAAAGACAGCGCAGTGAATAAAAGCCTGTTAATGTTCAAGCATGAACCCAACTGTGAGCAATAAATCACTAATAAAAATCAACCAGCTGCCTCGAGCGCAGCGTCTTTCACATGAGAAATTTCAAAAAAGCAAATTTCCCACAAATCATCCTGTCTCGTACATAAATTACCAACAATTACAATGCATAATGTATGCGGTTGTAAAACAATACCCTGAACTAATGCATTAGATACGTGCGGTACACAGCAGCATGAACATTTAAGAAAAGGGGGACAGCTACCTAATGCTGAGAAGATATTGTTCTTACTGTGCCTTTTTAAAATGCCAGGAGCGAGGCAGTTGTTGAACAAATTTTTCATCATTAATGTAAGAGCTGCTCGCAGAGTTGCTTAAATACATATTTTCAGCACGTGTACTGTAATCTGATATTTGGTAAGATTCCATTTCTAGCTGGAATGACTGCGGGAAAATACTGGCTGCAGTCCGGTTAAATGTGGCAACCCTCAGTGGGCAAAATGCATCCAATTATATTCTGTTATATTCATTTTCTTTCTATAAAAGATTCACCATTAAACTATTACAACATCCAAAAGGCAGTCTTAGCAGAGCTCTACTAGCCCATTTCAGGGATTCAATAACTACACACACACACACACACACACACACACACATGTAGACACATTAGCAAATTTGAAACAGAGAGAAGCAGACAAGCGTCATCACTGAGAAGTCATGAGAGGGAGGAGCTGGCACTATGACAACAAGACATTAGCCGTCTGCAGCCTGCTGCCGTCAACAAGTCAGCATGAGCACTACCATCTGACTGGGCTTTCCCAACACTGCCCCCATATACTCAGCCAAAACTAGCTCTTGCTTCTGCTGCTGCTGCTGCTGCTGTTACTGGCTCCTGCTTTCAATTTCAAGAGTGGGCCAAGTAATGGCTTCAGCGTTTTGTGGTCCACCGACACATATGGTGCGTGTAGCAGAACCAGTTCTGCCCCTCCCTCATTCACCCCGTAGATTGTTTTGGGACGTGCACAGAGATGTGGGCAGAGGGAGACTGACACAGCCCCAGGGGCTGGCCACAGTTATGAGGGGAGACGTGCATGGGTCTTGTTATGACTGCCAAGAGAAATGGGCTCAGCGGGGCCACCGCTGCAATCGGTCCGTTGCCACAACGTGCGGAACTAACCAAACAGTACTTGTTTAAGGTTTGGGCCTTTCTGGAAATAATGTGTTGGAGGTTCTTGAAAATACCTACAGCTAGACAAGTCTTCCTCTTGAATGAACTCCTGAAAGGATTAAGCATCCTTCCCAAAGACACTGTAGCGGGTGTGACCATGTGAGGAATCGACCCCAACCAAATGGATAACTCAATAATTAGGCCAGCCATCCATTTACCCAACAGCGCACGAGAAATCGTATTTGCAGTAAAAACAAAACTTTTACAACCGGTCATAGGAAGGACCACATTAACCTTTTATTTATTACTCACATCAGCACTAACATCACTGCTGGCAATTAGGCTATCGCTGCTGCGGACGCTATCTGGCTGCATGACCTAGATTAAAGGTTATTTGCTCAAGTCACAGAAGCTGCTCCTTCAGCTCGCCCTTGTTGGGTTTCCTTATCAGTTTGTCTGGACAAATCTTGGACACAAAGCAACCATTTTGTGCTCCTCTCTGGAGATCCTGTTACAGTGTTCCAGACACGACGCGGTCCGCCACCAGTGCCTCTGGGAGCGCGGCGTTTGGTTGGGGTGGTGCGATTAGCTGCTTCCTCAACTTCAAACATATGATACATGTGAACTCCTCTTACGTCCCCGAGCATGCTTTTGTGCCGCGATGGGGTAAAATGATCGGGCGGGGGGGGGGGTCAGATGATGTCATTCTATGGGAATTCAGATAAAGCAACCCTCCCATCCTCATTCCCACGCAAAGAAAACTTACAAGATGATCCAAGAGTCCTCCAAGTAAATTCTGCCTTTAACTACTTAAGATTCTCCAGGTGACTTTTCCCAACTATTTTCATGTTGTTACAATAACAGCCTTTTGAATAATAAGTAAAATATTGTTCCACCATTAGATGTGAATACCATGGAAATAATTAAGTCTCTCCAACCAGCAGAACCCATTTACAGTGAAGGTACGGATAGAGTTGCCTTGAGGATGATCCAGTGGCCTTATTCCTCCTGTGCTCTACAAGGACAAAGAACAACTAAGAGAGCCGGGGCAGAGAGAAGGAGGAAAATGAGAGAGAAAAAGAGTAGTGTTCGCTGACCTCATTCTGACAAGCCCGGGAAGAGTCTTTCCTTGGAACCGTTTCGCAATAGCGCTGTTGTTTATACAGGTGGTGGGTGAGTCGAGCAAGCTATGCAGAGAGCATGCATTTTGCAACACCTCATTATGAATACTAAACACAAGCAGCATGTCAAATCACACAGCGCGCGCACACACGCACACACACACACACACTTCATCCCTACTCCAAAAAGTGGCTCGAGTTTCATTTTAGTTGTGACATTTGCAGGGAATGCGTCATTCCGTGGGCAGTGGCCAAATCATCCCCTCTCTGTTTAAAATTTCAAAGTCAAGCTCCTTCACACAGTCCAAGAGTTGTCAGACGCTACTATCCCCTTGTATCCTCCACAGAGTGCTAGCCTCCTGGAACGGACGCCTCTGGTTGCCTTGTGTGTTTGGCTTTTGGGCCGTCTTCTGCAGCAACATCCACTTTGGCCAGAGTTCAGCCTTGTGGCAAGGCTACAGTGGCCCAAAGGTAGCTGCCCAGGCGATTGTTTACGCAACAGCATACTACTGCCAGGTTAAAGGGAATAGAGCACAGCAGTGCAGGGAAATGCAGGGCTCCCACCTGCAGAAATATGCTTCTGTCTTTGTGCACACAGTGAGACATTTTATGAATATTATTATGAATATTTATTTTATTTTCTGGAGGTATTACCTTAAGCAAATTAATTCCCTGCTTTTTTCTTTTTTTTGTTTTTTTTGCACACTGCTATCTTTTAGACAACTGCACATAATCGCACATATTGATCTGTGAGAATACAAATACTGTACTTTAGATAATTCTGGGTTGTGTTTGTTTTCTAAAAGACGAACACTGTTGAAATGACACAAAATGGAATACCAGGACCTTAACTAAAAGCCATTTAAATTTAATGAAATCCTACCCAAACTAAATAGATTTTTATGCGTTTATTTCTGTAACAGTTGAAGCCTGAAAACAAACCCATGCACAAGTTAATGTAGCGCCTATCTTATTTTCCCCACTAATCAATGAGGTGAACCAAATCCATTATATCTTAGAAAGATGTGGAGAAAAAAAAGGATCCACACAACAGCTGTTTGGTAAACATACCAAAGTAATTGTTCCAAATGCCTTATTTTAACACAGATTAAACACAATTAGAGGCTGTTTATCTAATCACAACAAAGTCACTCTGCCAAAGAAAAACCGCTGTCATTGTTTCTAGCAGTTCTGCTCCGAGGGATTAAGCTGGAAATGGGATAACTTTTTTTTTTCCCAAACATAGCTTCCTTATGTACAGGAAGGAACTTTAATACACAAACAAAGAAGTGGCTCACTGCATAGTGAGGTTGCAGGGATAGAATATGGTTGGTTGGTTGGCTAAGGCAAGGGTCTTCTGAGGTGAATACGAGGAATTCAGGTCAGTGCAGCCGAGACATTTAACCAGATCAAGCCGCTGCAGCCTGGGTGGAAATAGCATGGGAGGCCAGGGAGAGGGAAACCAGTGCGTCACAGCTCCCGGCCTGAATCCAGGCTCAGCCCCCCCCCAATGCAAACAAGAGCCATAACTTCCCTAATGATCTGAGATCATGTACAGCTCACACACACACACACACACACACTTCACCAATAGGAAGCGCTTCCTCTTCACCTTTGACTTCAAAGTGGGTGTGTCTACCTTAGACTTGACACATAGTTCATAACATTAATCCAAGTAAGGAGAAAATCTTTCGGCAACAACACCAAAAATCTGAAAAAAATATGATTTTAAGCCCAAACTAATCTCTTAATATCTTAAATGTTTGCCACATTTTGATAATCTGACACTGACTTGTTTTCATTTACAGTCTCCCCGTCACACACAATTTGTGATTCAGAGGACCAACACCGCACTTCACACACACACACACACACACACACACACACACACACATTGTAAACAGTCTTTATTGAGACGTGAGTGCTTGTATAAACATAGACAAGCTCTATTGAAGGTCCGGGGCTGAGCTCGAACAATAAGAGGGGGAAAGTTGCTGGACGTTCCTCACAGACGGTGTGTACAAAATCCAATTATCAGAGCCGTGGCATTAACATTCCAGCAGTCTGGCAGGTGACGGCTCCGTCTTTCAGCACCCCCCCCCCCACACACACACACACACACAGCGCCAGTATGGGATAGTCTCCCTAGGCAGCACCACAACAATACACACACACACGCAGCCTTCTTCAGCTCCTCTTTCTAAGAACCCCCAAGTATTGAGACATATATAGCAGGAAGAAGGCAAAGAGAGGGGAGGCAGTTGGGAGGAGTGTGGGGTCCACCAGCGACACTGATCTTTTCTTCAGGAGATCAGCGCAAGCAGCCTAGCAGGCAGTATCAGTCAATGGGGCATTCTTCTCCTCTCTGTGCCTGGGTGAGAATATGTTGATCGCTGATAACGGTGCTTTGATTGCCATAATGGGGAAACCACGTTTTGTTTTGAGCATTTGCCACAAACAGTGCATGCTTTGTCAGCCTTTGGGCGATGTTTGAGGCATACAAGACGCCAAACTCAACAAGGGTTAAAGGTAAAACTAAACTATTCCTGTTCTTGGCTACAGGGCGGTGTCTAACGGATTAAAATAAAAGCCGGCACTTTAGGGGATCTCAGCAATACACACACACACACACACACACACACACACACACACACAAAAATACAACCAAAACTGAGACTTTATAGTGCATCTTCTCACCAATTCCTGTAATTAGCCTTTGCACCTTCTTCCAGCATTAATCCGTCTGGTATCACAAAGCTCTGGCTGCCATGCATCATTACTAGGTTTTCTTTTATTTGTTTTACATACTGTACATGTAGTCCTTATCACTATAGGATATGGTGTACGTGATAGTGTGCATGTGATATGTAACGCCTCTGACTGGTGTCATGCTCAGTACCCTTGTCAGGTCCTATATATAAACATACATCTGGCTCCCATTCTGCTCTTTCCATCATGTCATCCTGCCTACATGGGAGCTGTGGGAGTTGCATACAGTACAGTAGAGTACAGTAGGGCTGGAAGAAATTATTTTTTGACTGATTATTTTTTATTAAATGTCAAAATGCCTCTTCTTAGGCTTTCCAGAGCCCAAGGAAATCTCTCTTTTATGGTTTTCGCCTGACAAACAGGCTTAAAGCAAATTCAACTAAAAAAAAATGCATATACTAGCAAAAAAATGACCCTAAATACTCAGTTTGAAAGCTGGGAATGAGAAATGTTTGACATTTTGGCTTCACAAATGATAAATAAGTAAATCATCAAAATTAAGCTGAGCTAACTTTTTCATGACCAACTGAAGTGAAAAATCTGTTCATTGCAATCATTATGTGCATTTTTTTTCTGCATCAACAGATACAATTTTCAAGCATTTTGACTTGATGCTGCATTTTCTTCCTTTTAAACAGTTACCGGTTTTTAAGAAGCGCCACATTTAGCTCTTCTTTTCCCAGCTTAAAGTAACTGAGAAGTCTACTTTGTTCCCCTATAAACCTCCTTTTGTTACTCCTATCCCCCCCCCTTTGTGTGTCACTGTCCGCCTTTGCGGTGAGATGTTAGTCAAGTGTCTTGTGGCTTTCTCCACCCTCACCAGAAGGCCTGCCCGCGGTTAATTATTCTTGGATGGCGGATGAAAAAAAAGTGAGTTCTTTTTTTTTTTTTGTTCTTTTTTCTTTCTCTTTTTTTTTTCATTAGCTCAGCAGCAGTTTCCCATTCATAATAGTTGGCACTGGTTTCGCTCTGCCTGCCAGAGATCACACCCCAACCATTTTCATTTTCCTTCATCCATTTGTTTCATTCATGTCATAGATTTGGCAGGGGCCTGCATCGTTTTCCTGATGGCCGTCGACCCTTCAACACCCTTCTTTTAGAGCCTGAAACTCCCGTTTGCGGCTTTGTTTTGGATATGAGTGAAGACAATGTGAGACAAAAATTCACACTGGTTCGTATCCAAGTGTTGTTGTCTTACTGTATTTCAGTATTGCAATTATTAATTGTAACGCAACACTGAAAAAGGGTTACTTTAGCAAAGACATAAGAAGCTTTGCTGACATGCCCTTGGAAGAATAGAAAGTCATAATAAAACCTTTCCTGGGAAAGTGGATGAATATGGTTTATGTATGTGATTATTGGTATAACTCCAAAGTTTAAAAGAACCATTAAGGACTGTGGGCTACCATTCCCTTGCCTTCACACAGTTTACCCTATAAATTTGCACCAGTAGTGAGTGCACTAAGTAATACGCTCTCTACCAGAACTTTAAGTCTATTACACAGCGCGTTCAACAATATGAGGCTCCGAGAAACAGCATTTCATCATGCAGCTACTGGAAATATGCACGCTGACAGGGACTCTATATCACACCAACACACACACACATTTAAAAAAACCAAACAACAACATCACATCAACAAAAAAAAACAAAAAACCACTGTTCCCACCCACCTGTTCATGAGCCACTTTGCTAAATCAACTGCATCTGCTTCCTTGGTTTCTATTCCATACCACATGGGCACGCAAGATGAATACACGTGAGTTTGCATGTGAGAGTCCAAACACTGAAATGCACCGTATGCGTAACTTTCTCTCAGGGCTGCAACCCAATCCCAAAGAAGACCAGTGTGACATATAAAACCCAGGCTCTTTACCACTTAGGAACCTGGATTCCCAACATGGAAACAAACTAGATGGCTACCGGGTCTCCGACTGAAGCTCCCATCTGAATGGAGTTAGAGGCCGGCTAGCGGGAGCAGCGAGGAGAGGAGTCTCCTGGGGCAGTTGGCTGGGACCAGAGGATGGCTGCACCATGGATTAGGGCCCCACAGTGGTCCATTGTTAATTGGGCGCCATGTGTGAAAGCTACAGAGAGATTAGTTTGTACAGCTGCTGCCATTTGTCATAACTGCCTTTAACAAGACACACATGGCAATGCAAGTTACAGCCAGAGGTTTTACAGAAAAAAAGGGGAGTAGAAAATGTCGGGTGAGCAGAGCAGACCTCGCATAAGCAGATGAAGATGTTCCCGGGAAACACCAAGCAGACTCAGCGGGGATCCCATAAGCGATGATGAGTTTGAGCATTACTCGTTTAGCCATCTGTAGGTCAACTAGAGTCATTATCATAACCGCTCAAAAGACTGTGCAAAGCCAGCAGAGATCCCAGATCACAGGTTGCAAACAATTCTGTGAAAATTATGAGGGAAGATCAGCTATTACATCATGGCCCTGTTGGGCAAAGCTCAAATTAGTCAGCATCTGGGTTTTGTTCAACAAGCAAGAGTGGGATACGACACAGATAACAAGAGCCTGATGACCTCCTGTTAGCCAAATTTCCTCAGCAATGCAGACTACAGCATTAAGTTTAAGAGATGGATGGTGGTGGAGGAGGTTTTTTTTGGAAGAATGTGCAGTGTAATTGTGGGTTGTAGGTATGTGCACATGTTGGAGGCCTAATTACAATCTTGACTTGGTAAATCTGGAACAAGCTTTTAAAAAGAAATCCCACTTTCAGCTTTTTTGCCAGACAGCTGCTGGAATGCCGAGGAGTTGCCGTTCACCAAATCTTAATGTGTTCTTTTCGCGGAGAAGTGCAGGTGAGTAATCACACGTGAGATTTCTTGCAGGTTCTACATGCACGTGGGCGTATACGTGAGTGCACGAATCTCCATGTGTAAATTTTCTGGATTTGCATATAAAATTCAGGGAGGGTTCTCTGAAAGTCCGTGTAGCTGAAACTACCAGCTGGAGCTTTATGCCAGGAGAGAAAGCAGGACAATTTGAGAAGAATTCAAGCTATTGAGATCCAGACCATCACACAGACTTTTAGTGGACACCATTTTAACAAGGCCTGTTCTTCTTCAGAAAAAATAACAGGCTTCATTAACCATCCTGTTAGTGCTCATGCTGGCTTTAATCACAGGGCACACACGGCACTGGACCGGCCCCGTTCGGGCATTTTGGACAAACAATTTCATTGTTACTACAATACCAAAATTCACCTAATTTAATTTGTGAAGAAGTTACAATTAATTGCTGAAGTTTGTGGGTACAGTTAAAGTTGCCGGGTTGTTGTGAATGCCGTTTATGCCATTCCTCAATGTAATTCTTCCATATTTACAGAAAACATGAAGGAAATGTACACTTTTCTGTTCTCCCTTTTAATCACTGAGTTTAATGCCTTGATGTAAAGAGAACGACAAAACTGCCTGTGACAGAGGAGAAAGTGCCTCTGTGGAAAATCTGTAACATCTGCAGTTTGATGAGCCTGAGATATGGGATTTTCATGTTGTTACAAACAACAAGGCGACCATATTTCCTCTCCTCCTGTCTACCCTGTGTATGGCTCACTTTAATCAAATACAGCCCTGCTGCTTAAAGATGCCGTCTTTCATGAAAAGATAGCATGTTGCTGTAAGCACTAAAAGTGTAAATGACTTCTTTTTCCCCACTTTCGCTTTATAACTTTTCTCACTGTTCGAATCAGTAAAAATAATACAATCTCACTCGGTGTTTACTGCGCTGCTTCGTGACAGTTGGCTTCTAAATTTGGGAGCTTTTTTTTTTTTTTTTTTGAAAAGTCAACCTAACATATGTGAGGGAGGAGTGCAGCTCTTTTGGCTTGCTTTGACAACTCAATGGGGTGCTGATGAATCCGTCCCAAGCAGGCCATTCCCAAGCCCCAGACACCATATCCCCTCTCTGACCCACTGCACTGACTTTAGAAAGAAATTCTCCAGGGATTTGCCCCCCACCCCACCCCAAACAACAACATGCCCACCCAAAAGTACATTTCGCAAAGCGCTGTGATGGCGGGCCTTCCCTTTTCTGCTCCACTCAGGTCTTGTCGAGCCGTCACAGTGATGGGCCGTACTGTAACACCAGACAAAAGAGGAGACAACCATCACTCTAGGCCACTGATCGGCCTTGTCTGGCCTGAAAAGACTTTGATGGGGCAAAGCAGAGTGGGGGGTGCTGCTCAGAGAAGTCAGTGTCTCCTGGGCAACCACTCTGATTGTCTGTCCCTGCCCAAAGTTCCCAATAACACCCCACCTACTACCCCTTCCCATTTTTTTCTTCCCTTCATTGGTTGTTCACAAGCCTCCATCCTGGGTGAAGGGGACTGGCTTTTGCATAAAAGTCTCATTCTGATACTTGCAGGGTGCTTTTCTCCTGACTGACTGGAAAAAATGCAAGGTCAAAAAAACGTCTTCACACAAATTCTCTATCGAAGACTTTTTGTCTTCTCTTTAAACCTTCTTATCCCTCTTTTCACTCCAGACCCTGCTGTCTTACATGACCAGTCTAGCAGGCAGATGGGACAACAGTAGGTTTTTCTCAGCAGTTACGCTAGTACAACGGAGCGCACCCACTGGATGGAGAAGCTCAGGCAGCAGGGAGGGTCTGCTTTGTAAGGCAGGACAGTGATAAGGTCTGGGATAAGGGTGAATGTACCCATTTGTCTTCATTTGGTAGGACTGGCAGACAGGATGGGGGTGGGGAATCTATCCGGGTGGAGTGGGAGGTGCCGGTCCTCCAGTCAAGTGGCCTCGGGGGGATTTGAAATGCATTTGGGGTCCTCCCCAAAAAGCCTGGGAAAGTGTGGGGAAGCTGAGATCTTAACCATAGACTAATGACACAAACTGCAGACCTTAACCAAGTGTAGCCGCAAACGCAAAACTGAGTCTCCTGCTGAAATACACAAGAAAAGCCTTTTCAACATAATGCCTGAGCCTCACAATGCCAAAGAAAGGCCTTGTCCCATTTTTTGACAGATGCAACAGCGCAAACTGTGACACAAGCAAATTAAACACACTGTAGCGGAGCAAAGGAGGGAGCTGTAAATTTTGTTGAGAAAGAAAGCATCCACATTTCTCAGTGGCCTCTGCTCCGAGTTGCCTTGTTTCCATGGAGATTTATGTACACATGGCACACAAAAGAGGGCTAAGGAGGTAACACGGCCTGTTTAAGCCTTGAGGTATTTGCTCGAGCAAAGCCCCGCTGCTAATAACACAAGCTTCATACTGTGCCAGGCAACCTGGCTGCAATGCACCCAGGTTAGTGTTTGAGAAAGAGCAGGAGGGGAAAGACGGCAGAAGGAAGTCAGATGGAGATCACAAACAACCAAAGATCCTGGAAAGGGGGTGAAGACATTAATACAGAAAGAAAGTAAGCAAGAGGGCAAGCAAGCAAGAAAGAAAGAAAAAGAAAAAAAGAAAGGCCGCACTGCAAAACATAAATAGCTGCCGGGTTAAGAGAAAAAGGATCGGGAAGACATTTAGTGGGAAGCGGAAATCAATAAGGCAAGCGGTGAAGCTGGGAGGGAGTTCTAAGTGGATTAGATTGAGAGAATGTGTTCGATAGGTTATGGCTCTGAGAGAGAGGTAGCCAGACACCGCAGGCTCTATTGCATACTAATAAGGAAGCCAGCATGGAAGCTAAGCACAGGGTTGTGCAGTTCACTGTGAAGATTTTTTTCTATATATCCCTGGCATCAGTGGTTACGGTTTTTCCCAGGGTTCATATTTAGTTTGTTCTTTAAAATTCATGTTCAAGAATAAAATTCAAAACTGCGATGAGAGTCATTCGAGACTTCTTCTAACATTATATCACCAAAAAGGAAAGGAGGACAAAAAGGAAGGACTCAAAAATTTACCACTTGAAAATTTACAAAAATGTAAAAAAAAACTGTACTTAAACTGAACAGTGATGTCTTTAATACTCTCCCTTTACAACAAGTTTTGTTTCACGTTTCTGGCATAAACCCAGCCACCATTTCTCTGGCCAAGCGCCTGGGCCTGGGACAGCTGTCATGGTCGGAGTCTCAGGCTTGAGGGAAAGCCAGGGAGTGAGAAAAGAAAAGAGACCGGGAGAGAAAAGGAGTGAGAGTCACTTGGCCGGGCAGTGTGCCGCAGGGGTGATTCCTGATGGCAGAGGAGGATAAGGGGAAACGGGTGGGGGTGGTGTGGGGGGGTGTTAGATGTTCTGCTTAGTCACAGACCTCCACTGTGACCCAGAAGGTCAGACCTCCGCACTGGCCGCCTGACCAAAGCCTCTGAGGCAGCCAGGCGGAAAACAAGATGCAAACAGCGATCCCAAGCAGTGTGGTGAGCAGGCACTGGACAGTCTTGAAGATAGCGATCAACAAGATTACCCAGCCTGAGGGATTGGTTAGTTAGTTTTTGGTTTTGTTGGGGGAGGGGGGCTTACTCCCCCTCACTTAGGCCAGTGAACCAAGGGACCACCAGCTATACCACAAGAAGTGGCAGAAGAGTGGAGACAAACAGTTGCCAAGAGACCACTGTTGATCCTGCGACTGCTGTGGTTTGACCCTGATTGAGGAGTTCAACAAGGGGGGCTTATGAGCAGCCGCCCCTCTCCTAACAACTCTGCTGAACACCACCACCTACAACAACACCCCCAAGTCAAAAAGTCTTCCTCCTCCACATGCCCCGGGCCTGCAAAGGCATGTTTTTACTGATCTGTTTTGCTCAATTAAACTTCAGAGGACACCCTGTCACATCTCTTTGCAAAGGTCGTGACCTTAGGAGCAGAGGTTAAGTCTGGCAATTGTAAAACAAGGTTTTGATTAACATGGCTGCTTGTATCCAGGGCTAATCCATCCATTTCTACAAAGTATCACGACAGCATGAAGGAAAAAAAAAAAAGAAAAGTTACATTACGGGCAGTGGAGGGGTGGGGGGGGTGGGGTAAAGGTAATGATGTTTTATGACCACGTTAACTTTCAGCACAGGAGTAATGGGAAGGCTGCTTGACCTTGACTTCTTTCTTCCCAATTTGGACTACCTCAGCAATCCTTGACTCTCGCTGCTTCCTAGGAAATCAGAATTCTTTTACACGATTAGTCATTTAAGACGGTGCAGGGAAATGTAAAGATTTTGCAAATGAATGATGTATCTGTCTTAATAAATTTCTAATTTACATACATGTCCACAAAGAACAAGTGAACACAATAACTGCACCTCTGCAGCTGTTGAACAAACAGGGATGAGCAGCCTAACAAAACCCACATACAAACGAGGCCTGGAGAATCCCAGCGTGTCCGGACACGATGATCGTCTGCATGCCTCATTGCAACTATTCCATCACGCTGTCAAACTGGATATGCAAAATATGAATCCAGGAGGTGAGAGGTGATGATTTGAAGAAAATAAATAAATAAGAATTTGCCTTCTTGCTTCATCAGAAAATGATAAAACAGTGCACCGGATTACCACGGCAGTATGTGTGTGTGTGTGTGTGTGAGAGAGTGCGTAAGAGTGTGTGAGTGAGTGAGAGAGAGAAGCCCGGGCCCTGCATTGAACACGGCCTGCCAGTTGGCACAATGGATGCCACAACCCCCACTCCCAGCCCCCAGCCTACTTCCCAGCGGGCATTCATCTGGGCATGCACATGGGTGCTACAGCCCTGCCTGGTTAAACGCGTCTGTGCCCCAGAACAAGGGAGCTGAGTGCCCTCTCAAAATTCACCCGGTACACTCGCTGCCAACCCGCCGACCTTTCTCAGGCAGCAGCCCACCAGAATCAAAAACAAATACTCTCTGAACTTGATTTCCCCCCCCTCACGAAAAGTAACAAGAAAAGCCGCTGCAGAGTAAATAACGGCAGCGCAATCATTTATTAGAAAAGGCAGAGGAAGCAGCACTACAATAAAATCACAGTCCGAACTCTGGTTTTCTTCTTTTGTTTTTTTTTCTACAAAGCTTCGCACCGTAACCAGATTCTGTTTCAGCCTGAGCCGTTTGCTACTTTCTTTGTGTTTGACTGTATGTTTGTTTGGATCGTGCAGTTGCAGCAGAACAAAGGCAGCGGCTTCCATTCTGCCACTGTCAAAAAACTTTCCAACGTGCCCACTGCATTGCGGATGCCAACCAACGAATCAAAGGCACGCTGCAAGCAGACAAAGAGAGTTTGATGCCAACCTCCAAACCTCTAACAACCATTACTGGTGATTCGCCTGCCTCCCTGGCACGGTGTAAAACAAAATGGCGCCGCGCCGCACGCTACCGCAACATGGCTGCATTGTCTGGATATGTGGAGCGCTTGGTAACTTAAAGAAAAGAAGACGACGCTTCAGTTTGCAGAAAACTGAAAAGGAAAAGAAAAGACGGGCGCCTGTGTGATCCCGGCTATTCTGTGATTGCCAAAGTTTCGGTCATTAAAATTTTTTAAGACGGCGGCAAGCAATCGCTCCGACGTAAAACAGCGAATTGATTCAAATCTTATATTAAACTTTTATTTTCAAACACTAAAATGAATCCTCCTGCCACCTACGTGCTCCTCCTCTCTAAGCAGGCACAGTTTACTGAAATAATAGCTGGCTAAAAAGCACGGTTTATAAAGCATAAATCAAGCATCAAGCTCGTCGCCTGAATGGCGAATATTGTGAAAAAACAGCACTAAATACTCGTTTCTCAAGTTGGTGCTGAGCAGTTCAAAATGCAGCAGATGCAAACCAGAAAAGCGGTGGCATCCTACAAAAGACACAAAAGAGGGTCTGATGCCAACCCCGGTGCCAGTGGCAACCATTATTGTCTCTGTGCTGTGCCTTCTGCTTTCCCTGGCACTTATCAAACACAAAATGGCGCTCAGGGTTTGATGATAATGAGCTAGCTATACCACCACCCCTCAATAGGAACACAGTGTAGTGGCGGACTCGGTGCTGTTGCAGGCAGATTTAGGGGCAGCACACGGGAAGTTTCAAACTGTGGGATGTATATGACAGAAATTTATTGACTCATAGATGCAAGAGACACTAATTTCTTTTTTATTTTGAAAGGCTTATTAAAAAAGGTGGCATCTGATTCAGGATCCAAGTAAGAAAAAATAAATAAACATTCACAATATCTGTGTGAACCGTGTTTTCTTTAGAGCTCACTGAAGTTGGAAGATATCAGATTTGAATGTGACGTTCCTTTGATCATACTTAGAGTTATCAGCCTGCATGACCGACCATGTAAAGCAGTTTGTAGTGACATAAACTAGTAACACTGTTTCTGTTCTGGGCATGACCTCAGCTTCTTTTCCTAAATGCCTTCATTTTATTTTTTTGTGTGTGTGTGTGTGTTATTTTTTTTTTTAAAGAGGTTTTAGCAATTCAATTTTGAAAAATAAATAAATAATAACTTATTCTACCGCCTGGCAACAATTTTCTATCCTACTAACAAAATAGACCAAAATGTGTGTACAAAAGGCTTTCCTGTAAAATAATCCACTTTTTTCTTTTCTTTTTTTTTTTTAAGAGAGGAGGAAAAAACTGAATTCCACTTTAGTAATAACACACGCACAAAAAATATCCCATATTACACACAGGGACTTCAGATTTAAAAAAATAAAATAAAATAAAAATAGAAACTAAAATTTATGGCATTTTTTTTTTAAGTTAAAGTATTTTCATATCTGTAAAGCCAAATTTTAGAAATCTGGTTACTGATGAGATGTAGTACGGTTTTTAATGGGGGGAAAAAAAAATTGGGAGGGTTTGGAGACAACAGATCAGTTTTAAAATTATATTATGCAACGGGAACTGAAGGGACAAATGCCATGATTACTTTTTAAAATAATGAAGACAACCTAAAAACAATTTGCTGTTATCAAAACACCAAAAACTGTAAATAAATTAATAAAAATAAAACCGTAAGAATCCTGTACTGGTCCATTTAGTCAGTATTTGATTTGTAAACAAATGGAATAGGCATGCAGTGTGTGTGTGTGCAGTTCTGTAAATCCATATGGGTGTGCGTGTGTGTGCGCGCACGCATGTGTGTGTGTGTGTGTGTGTATGTACAAACTGAATAATTACATGGATATGAGTTGCTGCTGGATTTCAGCAGTTAATACATTCACTCATCTAATTTTGATGACACTTTTTTTGTTTCGTAATGAGCCTCGCTTAGAAAAATAAAAATGTTTGTGGTACATTTGTATACACAGCACTGACCGTCACAGTTGTACATGTATTACATGTATTGCTCTGGCAGATTTACAATTGCCAGAAAATAAGGCATGTGACTCTTGACCTTGCTAAGCCATCACTCACACATGACATTAACTAACACACACACACACACACA